>CM050173.1:106872919-107025419 GCA_027410445.1 Discoglossus pictus | reverse complement strand
TGGGGAACGTTATAAAACAGTCAGCGCCATCAGGCGCCGCTTTACTCTGCGCAGGGAATCTATTTAAACAGCAAAACTCTGATTATTTCACAAGATATATCCTATTAGTCCAGCAGTCCCTAGATATCCGGAGGATGAGAATGGAGGATTATGGGCAGGTTAACAGCCGCCGCTCTGCATCATCATGTAAGGCAGCAAATATCAAACAGAAAATGTGTACAACGTATTTCCTTTGAAGCTCTTTTACAGTTGTTTAAAATGCTGCTGTGATGTATTTTATGGCGATTATACTGCTGATTTAACTGGACCTCTGAGTCCCTGCAATACTACATCTTACAGGCACCTTCCTGCAGGTCCTGGATCATCTTGAGATTGTAAGTTTGTGAGTTTAGCAATCTTCTGTTGCTGCTTTGGAAAGAAGCTCTATTCTTTTGCATTGTGTTAATATTGCCTTTACTTAATCGCTGTATAGCGCTACGGAATATGTTGGAGTGGTATAAATAAAGGATGATACTAAACCGATGTACCACACCTTAGGTGTATGTACTGATGTCGCAAGTAATGACAAATTAGTCAGTTACAATCAATACATAGCAGGACAGAAAACAGTTCCTTGAGGGAATAACAGATAGAAGAGCGTATACAATCCCACCTCCGAAGTACGATATGTCACAAAGGTGTTGGCTCCATACTAAGTCTTGGTGGTGGGAGATGGGACTAGGTGTCAAAAATTCTGTCCACTTTGGTAAAATAGATCCAGGTGCCATGGAAGAGGTTTGCAGCCTTCCCAGAGAACATGGTCTATGTCTTGTTCCTTGGAGTATGGTAGAAAACAAGAACAAAGTAAGGGGGGGGGGGGGTACGCGCACCATCTCACAGTGCAGATAAATGATATAATACAAATAAAGATCACTCACATGTGCAGACACCACAATATGAGGTCATAGGAAATCCCGTCCTCGGATCATCTTTGGGGTCCTCTCACTGGACCACGCCACAGATGTGTAGCTATTTGGAGTATGATCTACCCCAAGGTCCTTAAGTAGGACATAAACACTTCTGAAAACACTCCATACCTTGTAAGGAATATGTATGCACCAAATGCTTGTTCATATCTTACCTAAGACATCCGCCCCTTTACCCAAATGTTCACCTATTTGACGTCTGTGCTTTGCTCTGACCGGCAGACACCTGGACAGCTCCACTGGTCCTCTATTCTCTATATATCTGATCTTCTCCCTGTATCCACCCAAGGCCAGACACCAACACTCCTATATATGTCTGTAATAGGAAAAAGGTAGAACTAAAAGTCTGAAAATGGACATGCATCTATGTATTAGGAGAGAAGAGAGTGGTGACAGCAGAAGAGAGAAAAGAAGGAGAGAGAAGAAGCAGTTGGAGAAGAGAGCGTGAACCACGAGAAGAGAGATGAACACTGGAAGATGGCATAGAGGAGAGAAGATCATGAAGTATAACATAGACAAAAGAGGCAGAGAAGAGAAGTAGCAAGAGAGAAAAGGGAGTGAAAAGGGAAGAAATATAAAGTGTGAGAGAAGCATAGAGAAGAGGGATAGTGAGAAAAAGATGAGAAAGGGGGCAGACAGGGAAATGAAGGGAAGAGAGAGTGAAGGGGAAAAGGGAAGAGTGAGGAGAGAGGCTATGGAGAGAGAAAGAACGGTATGGAGAAAGAGTAGGGAAAAGATGGATGGAGAGATAAGATAAGAAAGATGAGTGAGATGAGAAAGAAAAGTGTGAAGGGCATATGAGAAGCTGTATTAGCTATTTTTTTCCTTCAGTTTCTTATTTATTTTTAACTAGCGAATTGCCCGTTAAAAAATGACGGCAATGAAAGTGAGCTAAGGGTGTTTGGTGTATATAATGTGGCTGATGTAGCGTCGTTCGTTTTCTATGTCGTGCAAGTTTTTCGTAATATTAGTTTTCTATGTTGTGCAAGTTTTTCGGAATATCCGTAGCTGTTTGGTGGTGTTTTGCGTGTTTATGGTAGTGTTTTGCGTGTTTAGGGACCTTTAGCCTCGTTTTCGTTTTGCTCGGCGGCCATTTTTGCTCTCGCTTAGGTGATTTTCGGGTCCCTAAACTCCGAAATTTGTGGTTAAATGGAGGTGTAACTTCACTTGCAGAGGTCCTCGGTGCCCCCCTTGCTGTGAGTAACCTTTTGATGTGTTTGTTGTTTGTATTTGTTGTGTTTGTAATGTTTTTGGGGTTGCGCGGGTTGCGTCCTTGTTTTCTAATCTTGTAGGTGTTTTTCGGCAAATACGTAGGTGTTTGGTGGTGTTTTGCGTCTTTAGACTGCTGTAGCCTCGTTTTCGTTTTTTTCGGCGGCCGTTTTTTCTCTCGCTTAGAGAATTTTTTAGTGTCTAAACTCTTTTCATTTGAGTTAAATTGAGGTGTAACTTTAGTTTTCGAGGTCCTGGATACTCCCTCTTCCTGTAAGTAAGCTTTTTATGTATTTGTGTGTATTTTTCATGTTTTGATGTGGGCGTGTTGCGGTCGTTTTTTGCGAGGTCGTAACATGTCTCGTATATTGTTTGCGTTACAACGTAAATTTTGCGAGGGTCGCAGTTGCTGGCAAGGAGCGCCTTTGGCGCTCCATGCCAGCAACCGAGGCCCTCGCTTTGCTCATATGCTCACAACTACCGTATATACTCGAGTATAAGCTGTCAAGGGTCAAGAAGCGGAGGCCGGAGCACAAGCAGGTAAGTGAGGGGAGAGGGGGGAGGTTTCAGGTGGAGGTGGGGGGTTGAGGGGGGTTTAGGTGGAGGAGGGGGGTTTAGGAGGGGGGTTTAGGTGGAGGAGGGGGGTTGAGGAGGGAGGTTGAGGGGGGAGGTTGAGGAGGTGGGTTGGGGTTGAGGGGAGTTGAGGTTGAGTAGGGGGGTTGAGGTGGGAGGTTGAGGATGGGGGGTTGAGGATTAGGATGGGGGTTTGAGGAGGGGGTTGAGGATGGGGGGGTTGAGGAGGAAGGTTGAGGAGGGGGTTGAGGAGGAGGGGGTTGACGGGAGGGAGGTTGAGGATGAGGAGGGAGGTTGAGGATGAGGAGGAGGGGTTGAGGAGGGGGGTTGAGGATGGGGGGTTGAGGAGAGAGGATGAGGATGGGGGGGTTGAGGATGGAGGTTGAGAAAGGGGGGGTTGGGGTTGAGGGGGGGTTGAGGTTGAGGAGAGGGGGGTTGAGTAGGGAGGTTGAGGATGAGGAGGGAGGTTGAGGATGAGAAGGGAGGTTGAGGATGAGGAGGGGGGTTAAGGTTGAGGAGGGGGGTTGAGGATGCGGGGTTGAGGAGAGAGGATGAGGATGGGGGGTTGAGGAGAGAGGATGAGGATGGGGGTTTAGGAGGGGGGTTGAGGATGGGGGGTTGAGGATGAAGAGGGAGGTTGAGGAGGGAGTTGAGGATAAGGAGGGAGGTTGAGGATGAGGAGGGAGGTTAAGGATGAGGAGGGAGCTTGAGGAGGGTGATAAGGGAGGGGGGAAGAGACACAGGGAAGGGAGAGGGGAGAAGAGACACGGAGAGAGAGGGGGACACAGAGGGCACAAGAGGGACACAGGGGGCAGCACATTTCCCACCCTTGGCTTATACTCGAGTCACTCATTTTTCCCAGTATTCTGTGGTAAAATGGGTGCCTCTGCTTATACTCGGGTCGGCTTATACTCGAGTATATACGGTATATATAGATAAATGTAATATTTTATATATGTGTTATATAGTGTAGATAGAAGAGATATGTATAAGCAAAAAGGAGAACCAGAGTCAGAACCTTGTGTACCAATAGTTGTAATAGGGTGCTCAGCATATGCCAATCATTACAATTATAACAACAAATTATCAGCCGCAGTGTAAACATATCAAATCATTTAGTATAGAGGAAAGAGAAAGTACACATTTAGTTCCAGTGATAATATTGCCCCAAAGACATATTCCTAAATAATTGTTGACCAGATAAATAAACATTGACCAGATACCTTTTTTTTTAAATAAAATATAGCTTTTATTAATATATAAAATAAATGCAGTGAATATAAAATTAATATTAAGAGTATATCCAGGATGTCTCCACGGTGTGGATAGAGAAATGCAAGAATAACTTCACAGTGAGTTAAATGTTGATAAATAGTAAATACAATTATTAAGCACAATGAAAATTACTCGTTACTATGTTACTATGCATATAGAGATATGTATTAGTGTAAGTGAAAAAACTATATACAGTGGTGGGCTAGAACTACCGATCTACAATCTCAAGCTCTGCCAATATAAGAAGAATTAAAAAACACACAATATACAATAAGTTACTGGTAAATGCCCATTATATATCTATCACATGATATTGTGTACGGAAAATAGTGCATTCAATATAACCAGTGTAAAATACCAAGTAGGGGAAACGAAGAGAATTACCTCTGTGGCCCTAATTAACTAAACGGTAGCAGATTCAGACAGGAGGCCCGCTATTTACCTTCCTATCTGCCTCACCATAATAAGTCTACCCTCGCTATTATGGGACTATGCCCACCACTGGCCCACTTACCCACCTAACAACGACCTATGTGGAGATAGTTCATACAGAGCAAAACTGGAACAGCTTCTTCAGTTCGCGTGGCGTTTCACATGCATACTCTTAAAATTAATTTTATATTCACTGCATTAATTATATATATTAATAAAAGCTATATTTTATAAAAAAAAAAAAAGGTATCTGGTCAATGTTTTTTCTAACAATTATTTTGGAATATTTATTTGGGTCAATATTATCATTGGAACTAAAGGTGTACTTTCTCTTTCCTCTATACTAAATGAGAAGAAGAGATATGCCACGGGGGGAAGGGTAGAGAGGCTGGTGGAAGAAGGAAGCAGGAGGGAGAGAAAAAAGGGCAAAAATATAGAAGGGAGAGAGAAGAGGGGGGAAAGGAGAATAGAGGCAAGAAGAGAGAAAGGGGGGAGAGAGAAGGGTTAGGGGTGGGGAGAGGAGATGGGAGAAAGAGCAAGAGCAGAACCTACAGTGCCTTGCAAAAGTATTCACCCCCTTGACATTTTTTGTGTTTTGTTGCCTCACAACCTGGAATTAACATGGATTGTTTGAGGATTTGCACCATTTAATTTACAGAACATGCCCACAACTTGGAAGATGTATTTTTTTGTATTGTGAAGCAAACAACAAATAGGCCAAAATAACAGAAAAAGTCAATGTGCATAACTATTCATCCCCCTAAAGTCTATACTTTGTAGAGACACTTTTTGCGGCACTCACAGCTCCAAGTCACTTTGGATAAGTCTCTATGAGCTTGCCACATCTTACCACTGGGATTTGTGCCCATTCCTCCTTGCAAAACTGCTCCAGCTCCTTCAAGTTGGATAGTTTGCGCTTGGGAACAGCAACCTTTAAGTCTGACCACAGATTTTCTATTGGATTGAGGTCTGGGCTGTGACTAGGCCATTCCAACACATTTACATGTTTCCCCTTAAACCACCCAAGTGTTGCTTTAGCAGTGTGTTTGGGGTCATTGTCCTGCTGGAAGGTGAACCTCCGTCCTAGCCTCAAATCATGCACAGAGTGGTACAGGTTTTGCTCAAGAATATCCCTGTATTTAGCACCATCCATCTTTCCCTCAACTCTGACCAGTTTCCCAGTCCCAGCTGCTGAAAACATCCCAACAGCATGATGCTGCCACCTCCATGTTTCACTGTGGGGATGGTGTTCTTTGGGTGATGTGATGTGTTGGGTTTGTGCCAGACATAGAGTTTTCTTTGATGGCCGAAAAGTTCAGTTTTAGTCTCATCAGACCAGAGCACCTTCCTCCATACATTTTGGGAGTTTCCCACATGCCTTTTCGCAAACTCAAAATGTGCCATTTAGTTTTTTGCAGAAAGTAATGGCTTTCTTCTGGCCACTCTGCCATAAAGCCCAACTCTATGGAGCGTACGGCTTATTGTCGCCCTATGTACAGATACTCCAGTCTCTGCTGTGTAACTCTGCAGCTCCTCCAGGGTTACCTTAGGTCTCTGTGCTGCCTCTCTGATTAATGCCCTCCTTGCCCGGTCCGTGAGTTTTGGTGGGTGGCAGTCTCTTGGCAGGTTTGCTGTTGTGCCATGTTTTTTCCATTTGGTAATGATAGATTTTATGGTGCTCCTGTGGATCATCAAAGATTTGGATATTTTTTTATAACCTAACCCTGACTTGTACTTCTCAACAACATTGTCCCTTACTTATTTGGAGAGCTCCTTGGTCTTCATGGCAGTGTTTGGTTAGTGGTGCCTCTTGCTTAGGTGTTGCAGCCTTTGGGGCCTTTCAAAAAAGCTGTGTATATGTAATGACAGATCATGTGACACTTAGATTGCACACAGGTGGACATCATTTCACTAATTATGTGACTTCTGAAGGTAATTGGTTGCACCAGAGCTTTTCATGGGCTTCATAACAAAGGGGGTGAATACATACGCACATGCCAGTTTTCTATTTCTAAAAAATAGTTTTATGTATATATTTTTCTTATTTCACTTCACCAACTTAGACTATTGTGTTCTGATCCATCACATAAAATTCAGATTAACAAAACATTGAATTTAAGGCTGTAATGTAACAAAATAGTTAAAAGGTCAAGGGGGGTGAATACTTTTGCAAGGCACTGTAGAGGACAGTGGAGGAGAAGGAAAAGGGGAGAGAAGGTATAGTGAGTGTTGGGATGAGATGAGAAGGTAAGAGAAAAGGGTTGAAAGAGAAAATTAGAGTTAAGAGGCAGGGAGGATATAGACAGAAGAGGAAATAGAAATGGGAGAGAGAAAAGGGGATGGAGAAGTAAGTGTCACTGGGGCACAGGAGGGTGCTGTAGGTGCCAGAGGAAGCTGTAGAGTGCTGGAGCAGTCTGCTGGAGGCCAGTACAGAGGTACGGGGAGACCATAGCATCATGGGGAGGAAGACAAAAAAATAAAGGATAGCATGGGGCCCCCTGTAGTTAAGGGCCTCTGTGTAGACGATAGCCCCCCCCCCCCCCCCCCCCAAATATTAAATGACACATTTTCCATTTGAGCACCCAAAGGATTCTTAGACCTTTTTGGTTACAGTAATGCAGGGTGCTTGTGATTTATGGTCCTACAGATACTGCAGACGCCCTCCTTGCAGAGAGTCTGTAGTGGTAACTGTGTTATATTACAGATCTTACAGGTCGTTCATCGTATAAACTCAAAATGTTTTTCCACTTGATTTTTAGTGTTTTGTTTAATGACGTAGAACGGTATTGATGGTTTTTATGACCCTTTAAAGGGCCAGTGTGCGCACTTTTCAGGTTAAACCTATTTTCCATTTACTATTAATTAACACCTGTGCAAACAGCAACAAAACAAAGCTTTTGCCAGAAAATATAATTTAAACACACTGTTTATGGAATTAGTGGCTACTGCTGTACAATATCTCTCTCATTGTCCTTAGCACTACTGGAAGGAAGTGAAAAATTAATGGTGGGTACACTGTATTTAATGGGATTTTTAGCTGGCTTTTGAGGTGCAGTTGTGCACTTAAGTGTATCATTTTGCTTACTAGGCAAATCCATGAGTCTGAGATAAGCATGAGATAGCATCTTGAGTGGGAAATATCCTCATCCCATTATTATAAGGGGGCTTATTCATTAGAGAGAGATAAACATATCGCTGCTTAAGGATCAGCGCCAAAGAACAACACGTCCTGGAGAGATCCGTCACACCAGAGAATATCTTATCTTTATCTCAGCTTTAAATCCTCACCGTAATCTTTATTTGTAGGACCCCCAGCAGTGAAGGTGTTAATGCTGACCAATCCCATTAAAGGGCCACAGTGGCAGTTTTTTCTTTCTATACAATATTTAAAACTAAACACGACAGGTAAAATATTATTAGTAGATATAAAAATAACTACTTTTACATTTTTCAATTTTATACATAAGTATTCTTTATTGTTACAGATAAAGGATAATAGTAATAATAATAATAATTATTATTAGTATTATTATTATAAGTTCTTAAAGGCACCCCTCCTAGTTTGTTTAATACTACAAAATATAGATCAGCCTCTTTGCTCTCTGTTGCTTTATTTTTCTATTAAAACTAATTGTTTTTCATGCAAAAAATGTGTATTAGATAAATTATTTTCATTATCGAAAATTTGAGCTTGCTGTTTTAATCAATAATTTAATTATCATTTTAATTACTAATTTAATTTATGTATAAAAAGCTGCTTTTTCAGTATTTTGAATATTTTAAGCATCATTTCTCATTTAAAAAACTCTAATAATGTTTCAAACGTATTACAAATATATGAGTTTCTTGTCTATTTAATATTTTTTTGTTTTTTTTTTACAAAACAAGTGCCCGTCCAGCAGAGCTTGCAATCTTTTTGATACTGTGAGCTGAGGGAGAAATAATTAGTTATCCATGTTAACAATGCAGCTAATATGGGTCAACCACTTCAAAGGCTCCCGGTTCTAAAAGACATAATTTGTCCAATAGCTCTTCATGGGGTCGCTCTACAAGAAATTATTTGTCCCCGTTGGCTTCAAAGGTTTGGCCACTAAATTTTCCTTTTTTGTTTTTTTTTCAAGCTTAGTAAAATAGCTGGGAATTGTCACAGTGAGGACGGTCATCAAAGGGAGCTAAATAGTTGTGTTTAAAGGGAACTGAAGTCCGAAATGTACAGTATTGTGTATAGAGCTAAGATTGAGAAAATATATAAATACAGTCAGTGTGTGTATTCATGAGCTGCATAGCGCAGATCCATACACTATTTGTTTGATATTAGGCAATAAAACCGAGCTTATAAGCACTTCATAACACACTTAATAGTACATAAAAGTAAATGGATATTATATACCTAGTAACATCGAGGATCTTTCCATTTACCTCTAAGGACCACTGCAGTTTCAGCAAAAAAGACACTTGTTTGTCAAGTATGTACAGAACTAACGACTAACTAACCATTTTTTGAAGACTCTGTTTATGAGTATAGGAATCCATTTTGTGTTTGTTACATCACTTCCTCAGAGCTGGTCATGAGGGTGTGTCTTTTCGTTATCAGTGGAGGGAGGGGTGGGGAAAAGGGGACAAAAAACCTTTGTTAAGATAATTGGATACAATTGAAATTGACACTGCCACCCTCACTAAATCAGAAGCGGACTCCTTGCTTCTGGAAATGCAACCATATCTCTCCAGAACTGTAAAAAAACCTCTCACACACCACTTATGTATCATGGATTCCCCCAGGGTCCAGCAGAGGCTTAAAAATATATATTTCTTCTAATTAAAATCAAGCTATTTTACTGCTTATTTAAATTTATTTTCGTCAGACTCAAAGTTTTCAAACATATTTTTTCATTGTGCGGCGCTCCTTTAATAGGCCACTGTAGTTAAACATTTCTAGCACGTATATAAAAACAATAAGCGTTTAAACATTACAACTAGTTGTTTTGTACAAGAAATAATGGATCTGTAGTGTGGAAAACTTACATTAAATATATCTCCTCCCTTCTTCTGGAATCTTAATTGAAGGGGGGGGGGGGGGATTTTATTTATTTATTGTGCTTTTGTTCCCATTGGTTTTAATATGTTAAATAGGGAAAAAAATACATTAAGTATATAGAAAGTGAGGGATTGTTTTCTCCTCCCTCCTTCTGATATGTTACTGGAAACAGAGGGTTATATTTTTTTATTTAATTTATTTATTTATGTATTGTGATTTTGCCCATTGGTTTAAAAAAAAAAATATTTATTTATTTATTGTGCTTTTGCCCCATTTGTTTTTAAAATATATATATTTTATTTATGTATTTATTGTGCTATTGTGCTTTTGCCCATTGGTTTTCACATATTTTTTATTTTATTTATTTATTTATTGTACTTTGCCCCATTGGTTTTAACATATTTTTTATTTTATTTATTTATGTATTTATTGTACTTTTGCCCCATTGGTTTTAACATATTTTTTAATTTCATTTATTTATTTATTCTGCTTTTGCCTTATTGGTTTTAACATATTTTTTTATTTTATTTATTTATTTATTGTGCTTTTGACCCATTGGTTTTAACATATTTTTTAATTGTATTTATTTATTTATTGTGCCTTTATATGGTTTTAATATAAGTCAATTAAGAAAAAAACACTTATCTGAGTCTCCATCAGTCCTTGTTTCCACTACCTCTAAAAATGGATTAAACACATTATTTTTTATCTGGTTCTCTGTTGTTTTAATGTTAATTTTCTTCAATATATATATATATATATATATATATATATATATATATATATATATATATATATATATGTATATATATATATATATATATATATATATATAAAATATAATAGATTTTCCTTGGGGGGAAAAATTGTTATAATATATCATTTTTTATATACCATGTTTGGGACTTCCAATTTATCACTTTAATTGCAAATTGGCTTATTGCCAAAAAAGGTGGATTGAAAGAATGGTTATAAATAATGGAGCAATGGAAAGTGTAGAGTTGAGCAGCCAACATGGTGATTTCTAGTCGCTGTGGGATGGTAAATATAGATTCATATAATGGATATCAAGGTAAACAACAGAAAGGATTAGCCCCTGGGATACAAGCTACGGATCACCTGTCCTCATAGGTAAATAGGTAAACACACCCCTCAGCACTGTGGTAATATGTGTTATTTTTATTTATGTTCTTTTTCTTGTATCTATTAATATTTTTCTCTTCTTGCTTTTGTTTCTTTCCAGTCTTTAAAGGGACAGTCAAAGACTTTTTTTTCTTTGTTGCAATTGAACAATGGTATTTGATAATGTCCCACTGTGTGTTTTTCTTTTTTTAAATAATGCTCTCAAAGCATAAAAAAATGCTTGCCCTGAATCCATGAAACTTCCATATACTTTTAGTATCTTGAATAATTTTATAGAAATGGGGAGGATAGAAAGAAAGGGGTAGTAATACTACTACTACTGCTACTACTACCACCACCACTACTACTACTACTAAATATGAATAATAATGATAATAATTATTATTATCATAAAATGACAATGCAATAATTGTAGGGAGAGATGGGGATGGAAGAGTAGGGGAAAAAAAGTAATATTACAGAGTTAACTGAATGTACAATATTTTTGAGTTTTCAACTGTTTATGTTTTGTACAACTTTTCATGAAAATTCAGTTCAATAAAAATTAATGGTGAAAAAAATACTTTTAGAATTACTATTATTATTATCCTTTATTTGTAACGCACCAACATTTTCTGTAGCTCTGTATAATATATAAAACACAGTGGCAGAGCTACTACCAGTGCAGCAGGTGCAAATCACCAGGGGTCACAATAGAGTAAGGGTCCTCTGATACCTGGAGTAAAGGGGCTTTTACTGTATTAGGGGATGATAGGGCAGATATTTATTATTATGATCAACCTATGGGTAGTCTGAGAACCTACCTGCATCTGTAGATTATTATTGGCCCCTATATTTTGCACCGGGCCCCCCATTCATTAGATAAAACACGCCCTTGTAGTATAGAAGTTTTCAGACTACTTTTTTTGCTGCCTTTTTAACAAAACATTTAATAATTTGTGCATTTTTTTCTGAAGCAGACTACAGAGAGTATAATGTAAGTGAAGGATAAATATTCCTAAGGTGTGGGGTGAATACCCCCCCCCCCCACTCTGTCACCTGACACAACACAGACACTGGCACCTGCAGCCCCCCCCCCACCCAGCCAGTCAGCCATAAACAATCTGTGCCCCTTCCCCACGCTGCACAATATGCTAGGCTGAGCATGAAACACATGAACAGATGGCAGGGAGGGGGGGACGCCCGCCTAAAAGGAAGCCCCAACTGGGCCTGTCAAAGGGAACAAGACTAAAAACCTGTGTCTGACATGGAAACGCAGAAAGGCAGCACTAACCAGGAGGAATCTCACCCCCCATTTGTTGCATTTAGAAACATTATATTAAATGGTTAATTGTTTGTCTGTGTAGCTTTAATTAATGGATAAAATGCTGAAAAATATTTTTATTCTTTTTATTATTATTATTTGTATTCTTTCATTTGAATAAATAACTAACTTTATTAATTTATTATTTTAGTAGTAAATAATTAAATAAACACATTCTTTACTTTTTATATACAATTATTTTTTGCCACCAAGATCCGTTTTTTTCCCTCTCTGTTGCTACTTTATGAGGAAAGTGTGTCCATCTAAACTAATGAGCTTTGCATGTTACTGTTGAAAGCACTGGCAGCTGTAGATGCTAAAGTCCCATAGTGGAGACGAAACTTTCCGTGCATTCAAATTCTTTCCCACTGCAGGAAGTTGATATAAAATATTAATTTTTATTTATTGAAGAAACAGGTCATTATCCCAAATAGGTGTCTCTTTGACTGTAGTTTGTTTGTAGTCTATAAGTTGATATAACTTTGTACAAAAGGTAAATAAATAGTACATTTGTGTTCACGTTTGAACATCTAAAATAAGTAAAAAAACGTTATTTCTGCTCAGAATTTCAAGAAATACAGTTATTGCACTGCACTCGGGGAAACTGGGCGGGGACATGCAAATGAGCCCACCAAATCTTCACATGGCTCATTTTAGGCATATGCTCACTGTATTACACAGCATAGTATGGATTATGCAGGAGTTAGGTGACCTACCCAGAATGTAAAAGAATTAGAGACTGTATTATTTTTTATATTCTAAAAATATTTAACCTATTTTAAGTGCAGTTCTTCAAAATAGTATATTTTTAAATAAAGCACCTTAGCTGGTGCAGTTTAGACCACTACATACAATGCTCAGGATGAATATATTGTGATTTCTTGAACTCGTTTATTGTACTTTTTTCTTCTGCTGTAAGACTGGTCCATGATTCTTTAGTAGAGAGTCTGGCTCCTAACTTTCTTGATTATTCTTTAAATACAAAATATAAAACAATCTCTGGACATAGTCCTGGTTCTTGACACCAATGTATAAACAATAAAAAAAAATAAGGAACTTTTATAGAATATAAAAATGCATAAAAGACGCTATTAGAGACCAATCAAAGACCAGAACATATAAACTCTAAGTACCCTTTAAGTGTAGTCACAAGTAACAATTAATACCATTGCTGGTATAGAAGGGAGAAGAAGAAACCTATGTCCTTTGAAGGGAACCTCCTATCTGGAAGGCACATATCCCCACAAGCTTACTAAACAACCCTCATGTATCAAAAGGGACCTATGTGACCACAATACGGAAGGAACTGGCCGCTCCTCTAAGAAAATAATAAGTGAGTAGCTATTATAGTGTTATCGTTGAAGTGGGAAATCTTGAAAAATAAAATAGATTGAAAAGATATCTCATCACTTCTAGTGAGGGTACAATATGTACCAAAATAGATAAAAAGGGGGTTCAAATGCTTTGAAAATGGACCTTAAAATGTTATTCATTATCCAAATATATACAATTTTATATATATATATATATATATATATATAGATATATATAGATATATATAATGTGTGTGTATATGTGTATATATATATATATATATACACATATATAATTCAATCTGCAGCGCTGACATGCAAATCAGCCTTATTAAATTGCGATTCAGCCTATTGTATAAGAACACAGCATATGTTTTTTACAGTAGTTTTTAGTTAGTGAACTTCTATCCAAAAGAGAGGTCTTCACTAACTAAAAACTTCTGTAAAAAAGATATGCTGTGTGCTTAAATAGAGCCCTATTCATTTGGCCGAATTTCAATTAAATAAGGCTGTATGTTTTCTAGAGATCCTCCTGTAACCTACACGTTTCGTAATACTAATACTTCATCAGGGTATGTAATATTGTGTGCCTGTTTTGAATTTTATCAATGTTTAAAACTTGTTTTCTTCTTGTATTTTGTGTCTTTCCCGTCTACCCCGGGTATGTTTTGGGAATCTGAGGCCGTGCAGTCGGAGTGCTAATTTCTGAGCCCCCTCTGCCATTGTTGTGCCAGATAATACCAGCATTGTATGTGAGAGGCCAGGCGTACAATTGGTGCAGTGACCCCTATTTCAGTTTCGTTGTCAGTCGTTCCTTTCCAGTGTGCTGCATTGCCCATAAAATGATTCAGCCCTTCAGTCATTCAGGGGGAAGAAAGCTGAAATAAGAAACACACACACATGCCCTGAGGGGCTTCCAGCGGCCAAACCTTTTTTTTTCTTAAAGACCGCAACTTCAAAGGGAGGATTTGGCTTTTTCTGAGATTTATATTCTTATCAGGTGCTCTGATGCAAAGCAAAAAAAAAAAACATAGTTTAAAAGATCAAGTTTAAAAGCACCCGAACCTTGAGAAAACAGGAAATCAAAGGGTGTTTAAAGAGACATGGAATTCCCAAAAACAATATTTTTAAATAGTACAAAAGTTTTGTTTGTTTTGCATGAAACAAGTGCTGGAAATGTCTCTTTAATTGCTGAGAATGTTTCTCTGATTTGCTCAGATGGGAAAGAAAAAAACATTCTGATATCTAAATGTCCCGAGCAAGCCAGGATAGCTATCCCAGTGTCGCTAAGGATTCTGGGAAGATATATGCTAATCAGGCTCAGAGTTTACTGGTAAACCAGTTTGGTACATACCTGGCAAACAAATAGCGCTAGATTGAATAGAGGGCAACATGTGATCCTTTCATTTTCCAACTATATGTGGTCCTGGCCATTTCCATTGCTGTTATAAACACCTCCTCATCTGTAAACCTCCAAGGCCTTTTTTCTGCTTGAAGGCCAGATAACCAAAGTATACTTCCTATTATATAAAACTAGCGACTTGCCCGTCAAAAGTGCCGGCAATAAAATTTGATGTGTGCTCTCTGTGTGTGCGCTGTCTGTGTGCACTCTCTCACTCTGTACCTCTCTCTCTCTGTGCATTCTCTTTCTGTGTGCTCTCTCTCTCTGCTCTCTGTCTGTGCACTCACTCTGTCTGTGCACTCTCTTTCGCTCTCTGTTGTGCGCTGTCTGTGATCTCTCTGTCTGTGTGCACTCTCTCTCTCTGTACCCCTCCCTCTCTGTGTGTCGATCTCTGTGTGCTCTCTGACTGTGTGCTCTCTCTGTGGCTCTCTCTCTCTTTGTGCGCTCTGTCTCTCTGTGTGCTCTCTGTCTCTGCTCTCTGTGGGCTATCTGCCTCTGCTCTCTGTCTGTGCACTCTCACTCTCTGTGTGCCCTGTCTGTGTGTGATCTCTTTGTCTGTGTGCTCTCTCTCTCTGTACCCCTCCCTCTCTGTGTGCTCTCTATCTGTGTGCTCTCTCTCTCTGCTCTCTGTCTGTGCACTCACTCTGTCTGTGCACTCTCTCTGTGTGCTCTCTCTGTGGCTCTCTCTGTGCGCTCTCTCTCTCTTGCTCCCTGTGTGCGCTGTCTCTGATCTCTCTGTCTGTGCGCTCTCTCTCTTGCTCTTTGTGTGATGTCTGTGTGCTCTCTCTCTCTCTCAGTACCCCTCCCTCTCTGTGACGATCTCTGTGTGCTCTGTCTGTGCGCTCTCTCAGCTTTCTATCTGTGCACTCTCTCTCAGTGCGCTCTGTCTGTGCACTCTCTCTCTGTGCGCTGTCTTTGTGCGCCCCCTCTGTCTTTGTGTGCTCTTGCTCTGTAATTCTCTTCCTCTCTGTACCTGTCTCTCTCTGTACCTGTCTCTCTCTGTACCTGTCTCTCTCACTCTGTACCCCTCTCCCTCCCTCTTTCTCTCACTTTGCTGTCTTTCTCTGAAATGCAAATGGCAGCCAGCTTCTGTTAAGATCAGGGTTTAGGCCCTGCCCCTCTGACATCATAGCCACCCCCCTTGATGACGTCAGCGTAAACAAACACTTTTGCTGCTCACAACCTTCGGTGCTCATTGCGAGCCTCTCCCCTTGTATACTTTTGCTCCTGCAGCTTACAATGTACATTTGTACTGTTACTGACCTGAGTAAGGGTCAGCAATGTGGCAAGTGTGCAGGATAAATAGGCTGCGTGTGCGAGGTCCGCGATTGTGGCTCGTAATTGGGCCGCACTTGCTGGGAGCTTGCTGTGCAAGCCCGCAGTTTTAACATTGCGTTACCAATGTTTTTTGCCAACCCTGCGCTGCTAAGAACTATATATGTGATGTGTGATTGCAAATAGCAATGAGCTAATCTCAGCCTCCAAGGTTTCCACCTATGTGGCAAGTAGCATCTACTCACGGACTTAATAAGTCAAATAGAGATGGCCAGGTGTGTATTCAATGCATAAATGGTTAATACATTTAAAGGTTGTTTTTTATTTTTCTGATGTGTGCCCATTGTTGTTGTTTAGTCGTTCAGTTGTGTCCAACTCTCCCTCACCCTATAGATCGCAGCATGTTAGGTACATCTGACAGCCACTGCCCATCTGGCCTCCCTCAAGCTCATATTCATTGCATCAATGACCTCCTCTATCCATCTCATCAGAGTCTCAACCATCAGAGTCTTCTCTAGAGAATCCTGGGAATCTTCTCATGATATCTTCTCAAAATATTTGAGTTTCAGCTCATGATCAATCTTTCCATTGATCAGTCTGGCTTCATTTCCTGTAGTATTGACTGATTATATCTCCTTGCAGTCCAAGGGACTCTAAGCAGTTTTTCTCCAACACCACAATTCAAAGGCGTCAATTCTGCAGCGCTCAGACTTCTTTATGGTCCAGCTCTCATATCCGTATGTTACTACTGGGAATACCATAGATCTAACTATGCAAACCTTTGTTGATAGTGATATATACTTTTTAATAGCTTGTCCAAGCTTGCCATAGCTTTCCTCTCCAGAAGCAAATGTCTGAATTTCATGGCTGCAGTCGCCATTTATTATGCTGTTTTAAAGAACTAATACTTTTGCCCAGTGCTAATTCTTTTAAACAGCATAATAAAATTATCAGACTGTAGCGTCTCTATAAAAGCAATGTCCTGAATATGATAACAATGTGTATCAGCACTAAATTCCCAGGTTATAATTTTATATTCAGATTGTTGTCATATCCTTTTACATAAAATAGAATCTCGAATAAATACAATATTTGGTTCTGTCTTCTGTATATTCCCCAGGCTGGGGAGCACAATGGGAGCTGAAGATCTTGCGTTTAAGATGTTGAAAGCTTGCCCCCGGCAGCGGATCTCGGCAGATGACGCCCTAATGCATAAATTCTTCAGCACTCTGCCCTGCCAGTTACACCAGCTTCCCGATGGTATGTTCATTATTCATGTGAAATGATACGTGTATTTATGTCTCATTTATATGTATTGGAACCTGCACTCACACTGTATGCAACTTCTCTATATTGGGTTGTAGAAATAAAGGGCCACTGCAGTTTAAGAAAAAAAGCACTTATTTGTTAATTCCCTTACATGATGGTTTGTTCATTCTAACACCGAGAGACACCAATCAGAGCGAGCGTGATGTGCTTTTATGAAAATACACATTTTTCAAATAGAGTTTTTCCTGCACTAAGCAATAGAAAGTTAACAGCATAAAAAGCACATATTTCACAAAAATCTAATTTTTTTGTAAAAAAAATAGTTGCATTTGCTTAAATTGGAATTTTAACTCTATTGTTTAATTCTGGCATATCTCACATACCCCCTCATTCTTATGAGTGCACACTCCCCCGCCCCCCACCTCCACTCTCTCCCCCCTCCTCTCTCTCCCTCCCTCATTCTCCTCTCTCACACATTCACGCTCTGTCCTCCATAACCTCTATACTCCATCACACACACTTCCTAGTGAGCACACACTCCCTTTTTCCTCACTCTCTCATACACACTCTCTTCCGTGCACACGCTCTCTCTTACACGCATGCCTTTCCTCTCATTCACAATTACTTTTTTAGTCAGACTCCTTCTCACACACTCCCTCAATCTCCATACACTCTCTCACACTCCACATGTAACAGATATTCTCTCTCCATGTCCCAACTCCATCACTCTCCATGACACACACATACACTCCCTCTCATCTCGCTGCCTCTCACCCTTCCTCTAGCTCACTGCTTCCTTCTTTCACCCTCTCTATCTTCCACGCTGTCTCTCTCCCTATCTATCTGTTTCCCTCTATCTCCCTCTCTCTGTTACTCCCTATGTCTCTCTGTGCCACTCTCACACACCCTGCCACCTCCCCCCTATATTATTATTACATAGTGTGTGTATAAGCACATGTCCCAGTACCAGAGCCCAGGACACCCTGAGTTCCCCTCCTCACGTGCCCCAGTGTCCCCTGGTAATTGCCCCATACATTCCTGGCATGCCACCTCTTTATTTGGGTTATCTTCCAGATCCCAGACAGCCCTCTCCATGTGTAAGGTTTCATGTTCTGGGGCTGAGGATGTCTCCATCTGGCACCTAGACTTGTAATGCCTAAATAAACATGCCGTCTACTGGAGGACTATGGGGGAGATCCTTAACCCATTGTCAGCCAGGGAGGGAGTGTGTGAGATCGAATGAGTCTGACTAAAAGAGTAATTGTGAGTGAGAGGAAATGTATGTGTGCAAAAGAGAGCATGTGCAAGAAAGAGAGTGTGTATACGAGAGAGAGTGAGGGATTGTGTGCTCACCAGAAGGAGTATAAGTAGATATATAAGCAAGAAAGAGCGTGTGAGAGAGGGGGAGTGTGCACTCACAAGCGTGTGTATGCTCATCAGGTAGTATGACGTGGTTCTGCTATAGGACTCTATATGACTGGTGATGAGCGCTTGACATTTGCAAACGCTTCACACAGGGATTAAAAAAACAGTTTTTATCCTTTACTGCACTCATTTTTCATGCAAAAAACAACTTTAATAATGTTTGAAATTCGCTAGTAGAGAAAGAATGTGTGTGAGACAACAGAGTGCATATGGGAGAGAGCGTGGCTGCATGCGAGAGAGAGTGTGTATGTGAGAGTGCGGGAGAAGGTGTGAGACTATGTGTACATGTGAGAGATGGTGCACGAGTGTGTACGTGAGAGACACTGAGTGTGGTTTAGTATGACTAGGAATGTGAATATTAGACATGGGAATGTGAGTATGAGAGAAGAGGAGATTTCCTGTAAGTATGGGAAAGGAAAGGTTGATGTGAGCGAGAGGAGGAGTGCACATGTGCAAATAGTACATATAGTACATGTATGTGTATGAAAGGGAGTTTGGGTGTGAGAGACAGCAAGTGTGTGTGTGAGAGAGGGATTATTAAAAAAAGCAGATAGTTGGATGCATTATAAAGAGAGTGGTACAGACAGTGGTGTGTTTCTGCCCACAAGCCCAGGCCTAGGGTAGTACAATTCCAGGAGGCTGCAGACTGACTGACGATGCTGATTTAGTGCCATGGACTAGTGGGTGCAACAGGCAGTGAGGTCTCAAGCGGCAGGTGGACCTAACACTTTGTGATATACTGTTGTAGTGTCCAACTCTCTGTGACCATATGGACAGCAGCATGCCAGGCACTTATCAGCCACTACTCCTCTGAGCTCCATCAAGCTCTTGTTCATTGCTTCAATTACCTCATCTCTGCCGTCTCCTTCTTCTTGTGCCTTCAGTCTTTCCCAGCATCACAGGCTTCTCTAGGGAATCCTGTCTTCTCGTGATTTGGACAAAATATTTGAGATTCAGCCTTTGATAATGTAATACCTTTTGCTTTTTAATAGCTCTAATACCATTTACTTATAATAGCTTGTCCAGACTTGGCATATCTTTCTTCTCCTGAAGCAAAAGTCTTTTAATTTAATGTCTACAGTCACCATCAGCAGAGGTCTTAGAGCCCAGGAAAATAACATCTTACACTGCCTCCTCTAATTCATCTATTTGCCAGGCATTGAGATTGTGTCCACCAAGATGTTCATCTTTTTGATGTTGAGTAGCAGGCCAGCTTTTGCACTCTCTTCTTTCACTTTCATCAATATATACACACAGACATGCACATCCTTGTAATCTAGGATATAGGGAGCGGAAAGGTGGAGTAGTAATGTGTGCAAGGGGGTGCACACATCTGAAGGAGGCCTAGGGAAAGCATACAATCTGTCTGAGAGCCAGGCCTGCTCAGACAGACACCCCGAGGTACATAACGTGGACCTGGAGGGACAAAGTGAGAGAACCTACTGAGATCTCAAGTAAATACTAGAGAAGTAGATATGGCAGCGAGACAGCCAGGCAGGGCTCAGACAGATACCCCGAGGTACATAACATGGACCTGGAGGGACAAAGTGAGAGAACCTACTGAGATCTCAAGTAAATACTAGAGAAGTAGATATGGCAGTGAGACAGCCAGGCAGGGCTCAGACACATTCCCCTGAGGTACATAACGTGAAGTTTTAGAGACAGAGTGAGAGAACGTATGACAGCAGAAACAGCGAGACAGCCAGGCCGGGCTCACACAGACATATAGAAATCTCTGCATCTCTCACCCTTCAGACAGCTGTAGAACATAAATCTACAGCCAGGCCAGGCTCACATAGACCTCCTTAGGTACATAACATATACTTGGAGGGACAAAGTGAGAGAACGTACTGGGCTCTCAAGTGAATAATAGAGTGGTAGATATGGCAGCGAGACAGCAAGGACAGGCTCAGACAGACACCCCTAAGTACATAACAAGGAGTTTTAGCCACAGTGAGAGACCATACTGGGCTCTCAGGTAGAGGTAGATGTGGCACCAGAAGCAGCGAGACAGCCAGGCCGCGCTCACACAGACACCCCTAGGTACATAACATAGACTTAGAGAGGTAGATATGGCAGCAGAAGCAGCGAGACAGCCTGGCTGGGCTCACACAGACATCCCTAGGCACATAACATAGACTTAGAGAGGTAGATATGGCAGCAGAAGCAGCGAGACAGCCTGGCTGGGCTCACACAGACATCCCTAGGTACATAACATAGACTTAGAGAGGTAGATATGGCAGCAGAAGCAGCGAGACAGCCGGGCTCACACAGACATCCCTAGGTACATAACATGGAGTTTTAGCGACAGTGGGAGACCATACTGGGCTCTCTAGTAGAGGTAGATGTGGCACCAGAAGCAGCGAGACAGCCGGGCCGGGCTCACACAGACATCCCTAGGTACATAACATAGACTTAGAGAGGTAGATGTGTCACCAGAAGCAGCGAGACAGCCTGGCTGGGCTCACACAGACATCCCTAGGTACATAACATAGACTTAGAGAGGTAGATATGGCAGCAGAAGCAGCGAGACAGCCAGGCTGGGCTCACACAGACATCCCTAGGTACATAACATGGAGTTTTAGCGACAGTGAGAGACCATACTGGGCTCTCAGGTAGAGGTAGATGTGGCACCAGAAGCAGCGAGACAGCCAGGCTCACACAGACATCCCTAGGTACATAACATAGACTTAGAGAGGTAGATGTGTCACCAGAAGCAGCGAGACAGCCTGGCTGGGCTCACACAGACATCCCTAGGTACATAACATAGACTTAGAGAGGTAGATATGGCAGCAGAAGCAGCGAGACAGCCAGGCTGGGCTCACACAGACATCCCTAGGTACATAACATAGACTTAGAGAGGTAGATATGGCAGCAGAAGCAGCGAGACAGCCGGGCTCACACAGACATATAGACATCTCTGCATCTCTCACTCACCAGACAGCTGTAGAACATAAATCTACACTGACACTTTTATAAAATAAAAAGATAGAATCTTATATGAACCTGTCTATCTGGGGAGGGGAGAGGGGGAGATGCGCAGCAGGAGGGGACTTGACTTCCTTTTCTACATATAAGTTTTTTTTTTTCCATGCAGAGTTTAAATTACGGCTGATAAAAGGAGCTCCGTAGACATGTGAGTTCTTTCAAACCCTCCTGGCTTCCTCCCAATTAAATGAGCTTTGTCAAAGCCATGGGGCTCTGCCACTGTATGAGAGGCGGACAAGCGCATCCCGCAGTGACATCTCCAGTCCCCGAGGGAACAGATGAAAGTGCCTGCAACGGCAAGCGGGAACAGAGAGAGAGAGAGAGAGATATAAATACAGAGCGAGAGAGAGAGGGAGAACGAGGAGAGGAGGGGACCGATGGGTGATACAGATGTATGGAGAAACGAGAGCGCCATTATTATCTATAAAAGGCAGAATAAACAAGCATTGCTTCAAATATGTAACTGGAGTCCCATATATACAATATGCTCCAGTGGTGAGCTACTGCTGGTGCAGAAGGTGCAATGCACTGGGGCCCACAACATGGTAGGGGCCCTCTGTTACTAGCATTAAATGAGGAATCTGAGTTTTTATTATAATTGCTTCATAGAAAGGTGATCTGATCACCATAGGGATGATCTGACCATCTACTCATTTTTGGCTTTTTAATTGACCCCACGGGGAGGATAGAGAAGTTGCAAGGAGGCCCCCCAAAGTATTTTGCACCGGGCCCTCCATTTCATAGGAGTAATTACACTTGATAACGGGCAATATTTTTAGAACGTAATAAAATAAAATAATGCAGCCATTATAGAACCACTATAGTCAAATATTTAAAATATCCACTTTTTAACAGGCAAATATTTTTGTAAGGTAAAAAAACAGTATAATTTTATTATCTTTTTATGTACAATTATATCTACCATTTACCTTTCTGATGTTGTACTTCTTAAAAAGGATATGGAAGTGTCCTGGTATATAATATCCCTGAGTATCTATGTACTGTTATGTACTTTTTTTTTTTAAATTAAGCTTATAAACTCTTACAATCTTTGTTTTTATTGCCTAAAATCAAACAAATAGTCCCTGTATGAGTTGACCCACTGCAGCGTATGTAGACACAGACTCGGGTAGTACCAGGTGTGTGGTGTCTCATACTAACCAATCAGTGACCTTCTCTCTGGAACATACTGCAACATGCTGCTTACATGTGGTACATGTGGTACCTGATAGGCTAGGACACTACATTGCACATCCAGCCCTACAGAGTCTGTGTCTGCATTCGTTGCAGTTGACAGACCTATGCAGGGACTATTTGTATGAAATTAGTCAGTAAAAACAGAGCCTTTAAGCACTTCTTAATAAAATAAAGTACATAAAAATAAATAAATACATAGGGATATTATACCTAGTAACATCCCAGAATCTTACATATCCCTTTAAGCTAGATGGCGACTTTGAATGTAAACCTTCTGTTTGCATAATGGGAATGTGGCAGCTACAACTACCAGTTTTTTAAACAGGATTACCAAAGGCTTTACCGTAAATAATCATTGCATAGAAAAGTTGTGTTTATTTTATATTTTTTGCATTCAAAAGCATAAATACAAGCTTTACAATTTTCTATGCATTTTCTCTTCTTTTTCTTCCTTTTTAGTTCCTTTCTCAGAAGGGTTTGTCCTGTAAACTGAGCTTTGTATTAGTTATGTTAAAAGCCCTGGCAGTTTAAGTTGCCAAATTCCCATTGTGCAAATAGAATCTTCCTCTGCATTCAAAGTCTCCTCCCACCTCAGGAAGTTGATCTGCTGAAGCCAAAATGGTAAATTCTGCAGCAGCAAAATTACATATAAAAAGGTAATAAATGACATGCTGTATTAGATTTATAACATTCGTAAAACACTTTACCGACCACCCTTGTCCTTCATGATCTTAGGCATTAGACTAAGCCAACCACCTTTGCCCTTCATGATCTTAGGCATTACACTAAGCCAACCACCCTTGCCCTTCATGATCTTAGGCATTACACTAAGCCAACCACCCTTACCCTTGGTGATATAAGGCATTACACTAAGCCAACCACCCTTGCCCTTCATGATCTTAGGCATTACTTTAAGCCAACCACCCTTGCCCTTCATGATCTTAGGCATTACACTAAGCCAACCACCCTTGCCCTTCATGATCTTAGGCATTACACTAAGCCAACCACCCTTACCCTTGGTGATATAAGGCATTACACTAAGCCAACCACCCTTGCCCTTCATGATCTTAGGCATTACACTAAGCCAACCACCCTTGCCCTTCATAATCTTAGGCATTACACTAAGCCAACCACCCTTATCCTTGGTGATATAAGGCATTACACTAAGCCAACCACCCTTGCCCTTCATGATGTTAGGCATTACAATAAGCCAACCACCCTTGCCCTTCATTATCTTAGGCATTACTCTAAGCCAACCACCCTTGCCCTTGGTGATATAAGGCATTACACTAAGCCAACCACCCTTGCCCTTCATGATCTTAGGCATTACTCTAAGCCAACCACCCTTGCCCTTCATGATCTTAGGCATTACACTAGGCCAACCACCCTTGCCCTTCATGATCGTAGGCATTACTCTAAGCCAACCACCCTTGCCCTTCATGATCTTAGGCATTACTCCAAGCCAACCACCCTTGCCCTTAAGTATCTTAGGCATTACTCTAAGCGACCCACCCTTGCCCTTGATGATCTTAGGCATTACCCTAAGCCAAACACCCTTACCGTTGAGGATCTTAGGCTTTACCCTGAGCCAACCACTTTTGCCCTTGCCCTTGATGATCTTAGGCATTACCCTAAGCCAAACACCCTTGAGGACCTTAGGCATTACCCTAAGCCAATTAGCCTTGCCCTTGATGATCTTAGGATTTACTATAAGCCAACTACCCTTGCCCTTGTTCATCTTATCATGGTGAAGAAAAAGAGTTAGAGGTATATAGTCTAAAAAAGTTTAAAAGTGAATTTAATATGGAATATTGCTATTATTAATCATTAAACATGAATTTTATTAGTACATAACTAATTAATAACAACAAGCTCATCCTGTAACATTACCGGGGATCATTCTCCCATTGTCTATTTCTCCAAACACTCACAGCTTCTCTCACTAATCACCCCAAAATCAACTCTGTGACGCACCCAGCGTAGCTTGAAAAGCTCAGGTGTCTTGGGATACACTTGGGATGTATAAATAAATAAATACTAAGGCAGGTGATGAGGATCCTGGAACATCACAAGGACCAGGGAATTGTGGAACATCATCATATAACAGTATTAGTAATAACAAGAGGCCGTTAGATTGTACTTCATGCATTTTATACACAGCTGCTGCCCACACCCAAAAGTAGTTATGGAAATTTCCAAACTGTTCTCACATTCAGAGATAAACAGATTGATAATTCAGTCTCTTTAAAGGAACAGATGGTCTTCATACATTTTGGCAAACCAGCCTGAAACAATGATGTCATAATAATGTGCCAGACGAGCGCACATACTCCAGAAAAAAACAAGAAACAGTTCCTTGTGTCATCCATCAGAATAAAAGACTAAAACTCAAACTTTCTATTCACCTGAGGGCAGGGTCGGCTTTACTCTACTGATGTAGTCGGTGGCCACCTAGGGCTCCAACTTACTAGAAGTGCCATCAAATATTTGGCACCTCAGGTCAAATTGTAGCAAATGTACTTGCCTTGGAATAGGTTCTATGTTTTTTTTTTTTTGTCCTTCTGCATTTATTTCATTATCATTTGTAGACTCTCAATTCACCAGAATTCAAGTAACCAGAACTCTCAAGTAACCAGAAAAAAATGTAATATTGTACTTTAAGTAAAAATGAAAATTTTAAGGGCTCAACAAATGCCAGGCGCCAGGTTGTGATGCCACAGAATGCTCACAGGCACCTAGATTTCACCCACTGTACGTCTCTGCAATTCAGTGTTACCTGGAAGCAGACTGGCTTGAGTGACTGAGCCAGGGCAGTTTTGGGGTTACATTCCCCGGGCATGAGTGACTGAGCCAGGGCAGTGTTGGTGTTACATTCCCCGGGCATGAGTGACTGACCCAGCGCAGTGTTGGTGTTACATTCCCAGGGCATGAGTGATTGACCCAGCGCAGTGTTGGTGTTACATCCCCCGGGGTCAGCACCGCACCCTCCAGCCAAACGTACCTGCGTGTAAGTGAGGAGTGAAAGCTGCTGCTGCTAGAACAGCCCTCCCTGACAAATATACTTAGCAACCAGAAACTACATTTATGCGGCATCTACCAATCCCCATGGGTGCCGGATAACTGAGAGTCTACTGTATGTGACTTTGCAAATAAGAAGATACCAACGACAATATTTTAGCCTAATGACACTACTCTTATGCTACCCTTACTTTACAGCTTACCTTCACTTCTTTTTCCTTAAGTGACTGATGTATAGCATAGCATAGTACTGCTATCCTATGATCACATAATCTATGTATTTAGACTAGTTAAAATAACACTTGAGGTTGTCTTCGACTACACCTTTAATATATATGGGGAGCAATATCTAAGGCCTCACCCAGGATACTTCATCACCCTCAGGTGGAAATGCCTATGGGGCATATGTGCTAAGATTTGCCATCTCGAAGAGTTCTGCTTTTAGTACATAGTGGTATTTGGTAGTTTATCACCAAATTCTCTCATTTCATTTATAAATTCAGGTGCCATCAATGTGCGTTTAGTGTAACTGAGATGTTATGGATTAAAGACCAGACAAGAGGAAGAAATAGAGTAAATGTACAGATCATATGAGCCACATTTAGGAGATATTATGATATATAAATATAAGTGTATGAGTGGGTTGACTGCCAATGACTGTATGTGTCAGTTGAATAGATTTACTAAACATTTGTAGACCTAGCGTGGCAATGTCTCTATAGAATATACGGTAGCTATAGCAGGGCTCAGCTAAGCATTTAGTAACTGTAGGGAACATATCAGTGTCTGGGTACATGGCTAGATTTCTCATTATGCCAACTACGCATGCACCTAGGGGCGCTTCCCTGTGAAGGGCACCTTATTAAACACCTCAAAATGTTCCTGCCCATCATGTGTCTGTCTAAACTCCAAACCATAATGAACTGCAGCACCTCTGTCAGTCACTCCACTGGCTTCCCATAGTCTCCAGAATAAAATGTTAAATATTGACGTATAATTCTCTCAACAACAATGCACCCCATTATATCTCTGCTCTCATCTCCAAATACTTCCCCAACCGCCCTCTTTGCTCTGCTAATGACCTTCTTCTATCCATCTCTCTTATCACCTCCTCTCACTCCACCTTCAGGACTTTTCTCGTGCTGCCCCAATACTTTGGAACTCCTTGCCTTGCTCCACTAGAAAATCCTCCTGTCTCAAAACCTTCAATAACTAAAAACGCATATCACCTCCAGCGTTAATATACACAACTGCACACTCCACACATAATAACACTCACACACAATCTGCAGTGTAACACACAGACACCACCACTTGCTTGAGCCTATTGCCTTACACACCACCCTCCTGTATGACACCCAAACCCTCTAGATCGTAAGTTTGCTTTGGGGAAAAGCTCTATGTACGTTAGATTTTAAACTCAAAGATAGGGTCCTCCATTCTTTTGCAATGTGTTAATATTGTTTTTGACTTGTACTTAACCTCTGTATAGTGCTACCGAATATGTTGGCACGTTACAAATAAAGGATAATAATAATAATGCTGAGCTGGGAATGAATAATATAACTTAAAGTGAGGGGGAAAAAGTATTTGAACCCCTGCTGATTTTGAAAGTTTGTCCACTGACAAAGAAATGATCAGTCTATAATTTTAATGCATGTCAGAAAAGTTCAGCAAGATTTGTGGTTTCCAGGTGTCTTTTATACAGGTAACAAGCTGAGATTAGGAGCACTCTCTTAAAGGGAGTGCTCCTATTCTCAGCTCGTTATTTGTATAAAAGACACCTGTCCACAGAAGCAATCAATCAGATTCCAAAATCTCCACCATGGCCAAGACCAAAGAGCTGTCCAAGGATGTCAGGGACAAGATTGTAAAACTACACAAGGCTGGAATGGGCTATTAGACCATCGCCAAGCAGCTTGGTGAGAAGGGGACAACAGTTGGTGCGATTATTCACAAATGGAAGAAACACAAAATAACTGCCAGTCTCCCTCAGTCTGAGGCTCCATGCAAGATCTCAAGTTGTGGAGTTTCATTGATCATGAGAACGGTGAGGAATCAGCCCAGAACTACACGGGAGGATCTTGTTAATGATCTCAAGGCAGCTGGGACCATAGTCACCAAGAAAACAATTGGTAACACACTACGCCGTGAAGGACTGAAATCCTGCAGCGCCTGCAAGGTCCGCCTGCTCAAGAAAGCACATGTACAGGCCCGTCTGAAGCTGCCAATGATCATCTGAATGATTCAGAGGAGAACTGGGTGAAAGTGTTGTGGTCAGATGAGACCAAAATCGAGCTTTTTGGCATCAACTCAACTCGCCATGTTTGGAGGAGGAGGAATGCTGCCTAAAACCCCAAGAACACCATCCCCACCATCAAACATGGAGGTGGAAACATTATGCTTTGGGGGTGTTTTTCTGCTAAGGGGACAGGACAACTGCACCTCATCAAAGGGACGATGGACGGGGCCATGTACCATCAAATCTTGGGTGAGAACCTCCTTCCTCAGACAGGGCATTGAAAATGGGTCGTGGATGGGTATTCCAGCATGACAATGACCCAAAACACACAGCCAAGGCAACAAAGGAGTGGCTCAAGAAGAAGCACATTATGGTCCTGGAGTGGCCTAGCCTGTCTCCAGACCTTAATCCCATGGAAAATCTGTGGAGGGAGCTGAAGGTTTGAGTTGCCAAACATCAGCCTCGAAACCTTAATGACTTGGAGAGGATCTACAAAGAGGAGTGGGACAAAATCCCTCCTGAGATGTGGGCAAACCTGGTGGCCAACTACAAGAAAGGTCTGACCTCTGTGATTGCCAACAAGGGCTTTGCCACTAAGTACTAATTCGAAAGGGTCAAATACTTATTTCCCTCATTGACCTGCTAATCAAGTTATAACTTTTTTGACATGCGTCAAAATACACCTACCATTAAAATTATAGACTGATCATTTCTTTGTCAGTGGACAAAAATCAGCAGGGGATCAAATACTTTTTCCCCTCACTGTATCTGCTTAGGATCATCTCTTGTGCCATTACAGAGGAGAGATTTCCATGCAATATTAAGTCTGGCCCACCCCAATGGGGTAGTCCAGCACAGGAATGTCAGACAAGTCTCCTCTGTATAAGATTCACAACAAATGCCCAGCTGTATATTTCAGGATATTAGGCATCCGCAATGAGGTATAAGCTGATCCTTTAGGAAAAGAACAAGGAGAACATGTCCAGAGCACTGATCTTGTAATCTGTGTTCTCAATATGACTAATAGAAATCTCGTTTTATAGTTAGTGTTAAGGTTAGGGGTCATGGTTAGCGGTTAGAGTTTAGGGTTAATTTTTATAGTTGGCATTACAAGTTAGGTTTAAGGTTTAGGGTTAGAGTAGTGGCAGATAACAGGTTCTACATACAAGGGCAATATTAAATTCCAAGCCCGTAGCAGCACCGGTACACACGCAAGATTCAGCGGAGTTACAGAGCTATTAAATTAGCCAAGCCCGCAACAGACATGGCCGACGTCCAAACCTGTAAACCATTTTTGCGCCGTTTGGATGTGCGGCCGTAAACATGATCAATTGGTCAAACCCATAGTTATGGGGTTTAGACTGAGCCAATAGTAAAATAGATCGTCATCATTACATCACTGAAATATGGAGGATAGATTTCAATCCCTTACTATCGGACCCACATTCCAGAAATAATGCAATATTAATAAAACAGTAAATATTATATTCTAGTCCATGCAAGTTCCGTTATATATATTAACACATTGATTGCCGGGATCGATATAAAAATTATTTTATATTGCAGATTTGCGAGCTTGAGAATGTTGTGCTATTAATTTTAATACCTAACATCACTTATTTAAGTACAGAAGTGTGTGTATATTGGCATTTACAGTTCTACGGATAGGACTTTAACCCCCTTGTGGGTCCTCTCTAGTACCCGTAGGCTTTTTGGCTCCATTTGCAGGTTATGGTTTTGAACGCCAGTGGATTTGTAGCAATTTAATAGCAATGTGCGAACATAACAGTTATGGGCTTGACAGATCAAAGGCTTAGCTGGGTGGGAGTTCCGATTTCGATAGCCCGTAGGGTTTTTCAGCCTGTAACCCGCAGATCGTTTGTGGGTAGCTGTTCAAGGCCAATTTAATAACCCTAAGTCTAGCGGGCTCCGTTACGGGCTGCAGGTTTTTACGTTGGGGGAATTTAATAGGGCTGGATGAGTGGCGCACAAAGCAGCAGGTGGTGTATACGCATGGAGCGGGAAGATAACAGGAAATATCCAACATACAGTTGCAAGCAAAAGTATGTGAACCCTTTGGAATGATATGGATTTCTGCACAAATTGGTCAAAAAATGTGATCTGATCTTCATCTAAGTCACAACAATAGACAATCACAGTCTGCTTAAACAAATAACACACAAAGTATTAAATGTTGCTATGTTTTTATTCAACACACCATGTAAACATTCACAGTGCAGGTGGAAAAAGTATGTGAACCCTTGGATCTAATAACTGGTTGAACCTCCTTTGGCAGCAATAACTACAACCAAACGTTTCCTATAGTTGCAGATCAGATGTGCACAACGGTCAGGAGTAATTATTCACCATTTCTCTTTACAGAACTGTTTCAGTTCAGCAATATTCTTGGGATGTCTGGTGTGAATCGCTTTCTTGAGGTCATGCCACAACATCTCAATCGGGTTGAGGTCAGGACTCTGACTGGGCCACTTCAGAAGGCGTATTTTCTTCTGTTTAACCCATTCTGTTGTTGATTTACTTCTATGCTTTGGGTCGTTGTCCTGTTGTAACACCCATCTTCTGTTGAGCTTCAGCTGGTGGACAGATGGCCTTAAGTTCTCCTGCAAAATGTCTTCATAAACTTGGGAATTCATTTTCCCTTGATGATAGCAATCCGTCCAGGCCCTGACGCAGCAAAGCAGCCCCAAACCATGATGCCCCCACCACCGTACTTCACAGTTGGGATGAGGTTTTGATGTTGGTGTGCTGTGCCTCTTTTTCTCCACACATAGTGTTGTGTGTTTCTTCCAAACAACTCAACTTTAGTTTCATCTGTCCACAGAATATTTTGCCAGTACTGCTGTGGAACATCCAGGTGCTCTTGTGCAAACTGTAAATGTGCAGCAATGTTTTGCTTGGATAGCAGTGGCTTCCTCTGTGGTATCCTCCCATGAAATCCATTCTTGTTTAGTGTTTTACATATCGTAGATTCGCTAACAGGGATGTTAGCATATGCCAGAGACTTTTGTAAGTCTTTAGCTGACACTCTAGGATTCTTCTTCACCTCATTGAGCAGTCTGCGCTGTGCTCTTGCAGTCATCTTTACAGAACGGCCACTCCTAGGGAGAGTAGCAGCAGTGCTGAACTTTCTCCATTTATAGACAATTTGTCTTACCGTGGACTGATGAACAGCAAGGCTTTTGGAGATACTTTTATAACCCTTTCCAGCTTTATGCAAGTCAACAATTCTTAATCATGGGTCTTCTGAGAGCTCTTTTGTGTGAGGCATCATTTACACCAGGCAATGCTTCTTGTGAAAAGCAAACCCAGAACTGGTGTGTGTTTTTTATAGGACAGGGCAGCTGTTACCAACACCTCCAATCTCATCTCATTGATTAGACTCAAGTTGGCTGACACCTCACTCCAATTAGCTTTTGGAGATGTCATTAGTCTAGGGGTTCACATACTTTTTCCACCTGCACTGTGAATGTTTACATGGTGTGTTCAATAACAACATGGTAACATTTAATTCTTTGTGTGTTATTAGTTTAAGCAGAGTGTCATTGTCTATTGTTGTGACTTAGATGAAGATCAGATCACATTTTATGACCAATTTGTGCAGAAATCCATATCATTCCAAAGGGTTCACATACTTTTGCTTGCAACTGTATATACACTGCTCAAAAAAATAAAGGGAACACTTAAACAACACAATGTAACTCCAAGTGAATCACACTTCTGTAAAATCAAACTGTCCACTTAGGAAGCAACACTGAGTGACAATCAATTTCACATGCTGTTGTGCAAATGGGATAGACAACAGGTGGAAATTATGGACAATTAGCAAGACACCCCCAGTTAAGGAGTGATTCTGCAGGTGGTGACCACAGACCACTTCTCAGTTCCTATGCTTTCTGGCTGATGTTTTGGTCACTTTTTAATGCTGGTGGTGCTTTCACTCTAGTGGTAGCATGAGACAGAGTCTACAACCCACACAAGTGGCTCAGGTAGTGCAGCTCATCCAGGATAGCACATCAATGCGAGCTGTGGCAAGAAGGTTTGCTGTGTCTGTCAGCGTAGTGGCCAGAGCATGGAGGCGCTACTAGGAGACAGGCCAGTACATCAGGAGATGTGGAGGAGGCTGTATGAGGGCAACAACCCAGCATCAGGACCGCTACCTCCGCCTTTGTGCAAGGAGGAACAGGAAGAGCACTGCCAGAGCCCTGCAAAATGACCTCCAGTAGGTCACAAATGTGCATGTGTCTGCTCAAACGGTCAGAAACAGACTCCATGAGGGTGGTATAAGGGCCCGACATCCACCGGTGGGGTTGGGCTTACAGCCCAACACCGTGCAGTATGTTTGGCATTTGCCAGAGAACACCAAGATTGGCAAATTTGCCACTGGCGCCCTGTGCTCTTCACAGATGAAAGCAGGTTCACACTGAGCACATGTGACAGACGTGACAGGGTCTGGAGACGCTGTGGAGAACGTTCTGCTGCCTGCAACATCATCCAGCATGACCGGTTTGGCAGTGGATCAGTGATGGTTTGGGGTGGCATTTCTTTGGGGGGCCACACAGCCCTCCATGTGCTCGCCAAAGGTAGCCTGACTGCCAATAGGTACCAAGATGAGATCCTTAGACCCCTTGTGAGACCATAGGCTAGTGTGATTGGCCCTGGGTTCCTCCTAATGCAAGACAATGCTAGACCTCATGTGGCTGGAGTGTATCAGCAGTTCCTGCAAGACAAAGACATTGATGCTATGGACTGGCCCGCCCGTTCCCCAGACTTGAATCCAATTGAGCACATCTGGGACATCATGTCCTGCTCCATCCACCAACGTCACGTTGCACCACAGACTGTCCAGGAGTTGGCAGATGCTTTAGTCCAGGTCTTGGAGGAGATCCCTCAGGAGACCATCCACCACCACATCAGGAGCATGCCCAGGCATTGTAGGGAGGTCATACAGGCACGTGGAGGCCACACACACTACTGAGCCTCATGTTGACTTGTTTTAAGGACATTACATCAAAATTGGAACAGCCTGTAGTGTGTTTTTCCACTTTCATAATGGGGGTGACTCCAAATCCAGGCCTCCATGGGTGGAAAATGTGATTTCCATTTTTAAATTTTTGTGTGATTTTGTTGTCAGCACATTCAACTATGTAAAGAACAAAGTATTTCATAAGAATATTTAATTCATTCAGATCTAGGATGTGTTATTTTAGTGTTCATTTGTTTTTTTGAGCAGTGTATTAAGGGGCAATTCCCTTCCTGGTGTGCAGACCCTGGTTCCTCCTTCCCCTCAGTCTACAGCACACATCTACAGACTACTTTCCACAGAAAGCTCTTCAGCTGAGTGACTCACAGACTTTCAAAGCTCCTCATTAAGTGGAAATGATATTAAGTTGGGAGCGGATGCAATTTGAACATAAACTCCGGTGTCGCTGTCTGTCTGCGCCGCCATCTCTCCACCTGCACAGTTATTTATTCCAGGCACGAGGGCCCTGTGCTAATTAGGCTGTCACATTTAGAGAGTTAATATGGAGCCGCTGGAGAGCTGCTGGAGTTTGCTGCTCTATTTATGTTTTTCACTTTCCTGCCTTTTCAGTTTCTGGGCACTTTGTGTCAGTTTTGTTTGTTTGTTTGTATCGTTGAGTTGTTGGTTGTTGTTCGCTATTCTTTTTTTTAAGGTAGGATGCTGTTCGCTGCTGGAAGAGTGTGATGCTGCAAGCTGCAGGGAGAGTGGGATGCTGCGCGCTGCAGGGAGTGTGGGATGATGCGCGCTGCGGAGAGTGTGAGATGCTGCGAGCTGTAGGGAGTGTGGGATACTGCGAGCTGTAGGGAGTGTGGGATGCTGCAGGAAGTGTAGGATGCTGTGCGCTGCTGTGAATGTAGGATGCTGCGAGCTGCGTGGAGAGTGGGATGCTGCGCACTGCAGGGAGTGTGGGATGATGCGCGCTGCGGGCAGTGTGGGATGATGCACGCAGCGGGGAGCGTGGGATGATGCATGCTGCAGGGAGCGTGAGATGATGCGCCCTGCGGAGAGTGTGAGATGCTGCGCGCTGCTGGGAGCGTGGGATACTGCAAACTGTAGGGAGTGTGGGATGCTGCAGGAAGTGTAGGATGCTGTGCGCTGCTGTGAATGTAGGATGCTGTGCGCTGCTGTGAATGTAGGATGCTGCAAGCTGCGTGGAGTGTGGGATGATGCGCGCTGCGGGGTGTGTGGGATGATGCGCGCTGCGGGGTGTGTGGGATGATGCACGCTGCGGGGAGTGTGGGATGATGCACGCAGCGGGGAGTGTGGGATGATGCGCGCTGCGGGGTGTGTGGGATGATGCGCGCTGCGGGGTGTGTGGGATGATGCGCGCTGCGGGGAGTGTGGGATGATGCGCGCAGCGGGGAGTGTGGGATGATGCGCGCTGCAGGAAGTGTGGGATGATGCGCCCTACAGGGAGCGTGGGATGCTGCAGGAGTGTAGGATGCTGTGCGCTGTGGGGAGTGTGGGATGATGCGGGAGTGCAGGATGCTGGGCGCTGTGGGAAGTGTGGGATGCTGTGCGTGTGGGGACTGTGGAATGCTGTGCGCTGTGGGGAGTGTGGGATGCTGCGGGGAGTGTGAGATCCTGCAGGGAGTATAGGATGCTGTGTGCTGCAGGGAGCGGGGGATGATTTGCGCTGCAGGGAGTGTGAGATGCTGTGCACGCTGCTGGGAGTGTAGGATACTGCACGCTGTAGGGAGTATAGGATGCTGTGCGCTACGGTGAGTGTAGGATGCTGTGCGCTGCGGGGAGTGTAGGATGATGCGAGCTGCGGGGAGTGTATGATGCTGCGCGCTGCAGGGAGTGTGGGATACCGCACGCTGCAGGGAGTGTGGGATGCTGCGGGAGTGTAGGATGCTGTGCGCTGTGGGGAGTGTGGGATGATGCGGGAGTGTAGGATGCTGGGCGCTGTGGGAAGTGTGGGATGCTGTGCGCTGTGGGGACTGTGGGATGCTGTGCGCTGTGGGGAGTGTGAGATGCTGCAGGGAGTATAGGATGCTGTGTGCTGCAGGGAGTGGGGGATGATTTGCGCTGCAGGGAGTGTGAGATGCTGTGCACGCTGCTGGGAGTGTAGGATACTGCAAGCTGTAGGGAGTATAGGATGCTGTGCGCTACGGTGAGTGTAGGATGGCGTGCGCTGCGGGGAGTGTGGGATGATGCGAGCTGCGGGGAGTTTATGATGCCGCGCGCTGCAGGGAGTGTGGGATGCTGCAGGAGTGTAGGATGCTGTGCGCTGTGGGGAGTGTGGGATGCTGCGTGAGTGTAGGATGCTGGGCGCTGTGGGAAGTGTGGGATGCTGTGCGTGTGGGGACTGTGGAATGCTGTGCGCTGTGGGGAGTGTGGGATGCTGCGGGGAGTGTGAGATGCTGCAGGGAGTATAGGATGCTGTGTGCTGCAGGGAGTGGGGGATGATTTGCGCTGCAGGGAGTGGGAGATGCTGTGCACGCTGCTGGGAGTGTAGGATACTGCACGCTGTAGGGAGTATAGGATGCTGTGCGCTACGGTGAGTGTAGGATGCTGTGCGCTGCAGTGAGTGGAGGATGCTGTGCGCTGCAGTGAGTGGAGGATGCTGTGTGCTGCAGCTAGTGTGGGATGCTGCGCGCTGCAAGGAGCGTGACATGCTGCACGCTGTAGGGAGTGTGAGATGCTGTGCGCTGCACGAAGTGTGGGATGCTGCAGGGAGTGTAGGATGCTGTGCGCTGTGGGGAGTGTGGGATGATGCGTGCTGCAGGGAGTGTGGGATGATGCATGCTGCAGGGAGTGTGGGAGGATGAGCGCTGCAGGGAGCTTGGTATGCTGCGCACTGCAGGGAGCGTGGGATGCTCTGCGCTGCTGGGAGTGTGGGATGCTGTGCGCTGGTGGGAGTGTGGGATGCTGTGCACTGCAGGGAGTGTGAGACGCTGTGCGCTGCAGGGAGTGGAGGATGCTGTGCGCTGCAGTGAGTGGAGGATGCTGTGCGCTGCAGTGAGTCTCCACTACTTTGAGGGTCCTGTACAGGGAGGGATACACTAATGGTCCTGTAGAGTGAGGCATACACTGAGGGTCCTGTACAGGGAGGGATACACTGAGGGTCCTGTACAGGGAGGGTTACACTGAGGGTCCTGGAAAGTGAGGGATACACTGAGGGTCCTGGAAAGTGAGGGTTACACTGAGGGTCCTGTAGAGTGAGGGATACACTGAGGGTCCTGTACAGGGAGGGATACACTGAGGGTCCTGTACAGGGAGGGATACACTGAGGGTCCTGTACAGTGAAGGATACACTGAGGGTCCTGTACAGGGAGGGATACACTGAGGGTCCTGTACAGGGAGGGATACACTGAGGGTCCTGTACAGGGAGGGTTACACTGAGGGTCCTGTACAGGGAGGGTTACACTGAGGATCCTGTACAGGGAGGGATACACTGAGGGTCCTGTACAGTGAGGGATACACTGAGGGTCCTGTACATGAGACAGGTTATAGGTGCGCCAGAGAGTGCCGGGAGGAGACAAGTCTGTGCGGAGCGTGGAGAGACAGAGGGTATTGGGAGAGATTAGAGGGACATGAAAGGGCAGGAGGAGTGGGCAGCTTCAAAGGATCACTGAAGAAATGTGTAATGATCACTGGGCTTAAAGAGACAGAACCTCCCAAATGATCTACAACAGAGGGATTTATATATTACAGAAGGATTTTCCATGGACAATTAGTAAACTGAAGTCTAGAAAACTTACATTAAAGCAGCACTGTAATCCCATATTTACACTCTGTGCTTTTGAAGAGTTAGTCTTAAAAATGGACAAAAATAATTACTGCTGATATTTACTAATAAGTGCAATTCTTCTATTGATGTTTATTTTTATCTGTGACTACGTGTGATCATGGATCTTAAAGTGACACGGTCCTATTTATTAAATAAAGGAAACGTAAATATGAACAGAAACACAATTACCTTTTTTATTGCTAATTGACGTTCTTCTTATTAGTTCCATCTGCACATATTCATATTTGTATCGGTACATTACTATCCTTCCATACCTAGGACCTCTGCTGTGTCCATTTAAAACCCTGTCCTGTTTGACCTCTTTATACAAAGAACAGAATTTATTACAGGATTTATTTACTTTCATATACAACATTTTTACCCTAAACTAATATAAAAATAGATAAACATGTACACAGTGCAGAGATAAACAGATAGAATAATAGATGGTGCAATATGTTATTTTAATAAAAAACATAATAAAATAATTATAATAAAAATGGATAATGTTCATATTTCACAAACATGTGACATTTTTCCTACTCTACCGTGAACTTTCATGAAGTGTTTATCTGTGCACCATGACGGAGCTACTGCTGGTGTAGCAGGTGCAAAGCACTGGGGCCCACAATAGGGTAAGGACCTCTGCTAGGCAGTAAGTGAGGAATCCTAATTTATTACATGAAGATGGTACATAATGACTTTATACAAAGCTGATCTGATTATCTACATATATTTTTGGCTTTCCTATTGACCTCAAGGGGTGGGAAGGGAAGTTGCTAAGGGGGACCCCAAAATATTGTGCACTAGTTGACCCGAGGTTTGCAATTGTCTAATGATATACAATGAGGTCACTCACATCTAATCTGCTTTCCTTTAGTGCGGTCCATCTTCACCGTACCGGGTCTGAGCCTTAAACCAGAAGTCAGAGACTTATTCAATCCGCAGCGGAAAGGCTCCAACGCAGCGACAGCGCACAAGGCGTGGTGATGAGGTGAGAAATACAGGGCGGCTAAGGCTTTGTGTGTTATTTATCAAGGGCAGGTAAATAGTGGACGGCCATGTACTGTACAACCAAATTATACAGAACAATGTGATGTCCCCAAAGCACGAAAATAACATATTGTGAGAAATGTTGCTTATTTTCCTTCTTTAACACTCATTTCAAAAGAAAACATTTTAAATAAATATATTCATATATATATATATATATATATATATATACAGTCAGGTCCATAAATATTGGGACATCGACACAATTCTAAACTTTTTGGCTCTATAAAAGAGCAGATACAAGCTCCAGTGTTCATTTCAAGTGTGCTATTTGCATTTGTTGCTGTTAACTCTCAATATGAGATCCAAAGAGCTGTAACTATCAGTGAAGCAAGCCATCATTAGGCTGAAAAAACAAAGCAAACCCATCAGAGAGATAGCAAAAACATTAGGTGTGGCCAAATCAACCGTTTGGAACATACTTAAAAAGAAAGAATGCACCAAGGAGCTCAGCAACACCAAAAGACCCGGAAGACCACGGAAAACAACTGTGGTGGATGACCGAAGAATTATTTCCCTGGTGAAGAATACACCCTTCACAACAGTTGGCCAGATCAAGAACACTCTCCAGGAGGTAGGTGTATGTGTGCCAAAGTCAACAATCAAGAGAAGACTTCACCAGAGAGTGAATACAGAGGGTTCACCACAAGATGTAAACCATTGGTGAGCCTCAAAAACAGGAAGGCCAGATTAGAGTTTTCCAAACAACACTTAAAAAAACCTTCACAGTTCTGGAACAACATCCTATGGACAGATGAGACCAAGATCAACTTGTACCAGAGTGATGGGAAGAGAAGAGTATGGAGACGGAAAGGAACTGCTCATGATCCAAAGCGTACCACCTCATCAGTGAAGCATGGTGGTGGTAGTGTCATGGCGTGCGCATGTATGGCTGCCAATGGAACTGGTTCTCTTGTATTTATTGATGATGTGACTGCTGACAAAAGCAGCAGGATGAATTCTGAAGTGTTTCGGGCAATATTATCTGCTCATATTCAGCCAAATGCTTCAGAACTCATTGGACGGCGCTTCACAGTGCAGATGGACAATGACCCGAAGCATACTGCAAAAGCAACCAAAGAGTTTTTTAAGGGAAAGAAGTGGAATGTTATGCAATGGCCAAGTCAATCACGTGACCTGAATCCGATTGAGCATGCATTTCACTTGCTGAAGACAAAACTGAAGGGAAAATGCCCCAAGAACAAGCAGGAACTGAAGACAGTTGCAATAGAGGTCTGGCAGAGCATCACCAGGGATGAAACCCAGCGTCTGGTGATGTCTATGCGTTCCAGACTTCAGGCTGTAATTGACTGCACAGGATTTGCAACCAAGTATTAAAAAGTGAAAGTTTGTTTTATGACTGTGAATCTGTCCCATAACTTTTGGTCCCTTAAAAAGTGGGAGGCACATATACAAACTGTTGTAATTCCTACACCGTTCACCTGATTTGGATGTAAATACCATCAAATTAAAGCTGAAAGTCTGCAGTTAAAGCACATCTTGTTCGTTTCATTTCAAATCCATTGTGGTGGTGTATAGAGCCAAAAAGATTAAAATTATGTCGATGTCCCAATATTTATGGACCTGACTGTATATATCACATATATAGTTGTGAGCGTACGAGTCGTTGCTCACGCTTGCGGGCTCGCGTAGCGAGCCCGCGGCCCTCGCGAAGCGAGCCGCGGCCCTCGCGTAGCGAGCCGCGGGCCTCGCGAAGCGAGGGCCGCGGCCCTCGCGCAGCGAGCCGCGGCCCTCGCGTAGCGAGGTCACTGGGCAAGGGCCTCAGTTGCTGGCATGGAGCGCCGAAGGCGCTCCATGCCAGCAACTGAGGCCCCTCGCGAAGCGAGGGCCTCAGTTGCTGGCGAGGTCACTGGGCACGGGCCTCAGTTGCTGGCATGGAGCGCCGAAGGCGCTCCATGTCAGCAACTGAGGCCCCTCGCGAAGCGAGGGCCTCAGTTGCTGGCGAGGTCACTGGGCAAGGGCCTCAGTTGCTGGCATGGAGCGCCGAAGGCGCTCCATGCCAGCAACTGAGGCCCCTCGCAAAGCGAGGGACTCAGTTGCTGGCGAGGTCACTGGGCAAGGGCCTCAAACCCTCGCAAAATTCACGTCGCTACTCAAAAAACACGACACACAAATTACGACACTCGCAAAATTCACGTCGCTACTCAAAAAACACGACACACAAATTACGACACTCGCTAAATTTTACGAGGAACGCAAACAACGTACGAAACACGTTACCACACATTACGACCTCGCAAACATCGGACGCAACACGCCGACATACAAACATTTAAAACACAATACATACACACAGCACATACATAAAAAACTTACCTACACCAAGAGGGAGCACCCAGGACCTCAAAAATGCAACTTACACCTCGATTTTACTCGAAATAAAACAGTTTAGAGACTAAAAAAAAATCTAAGCGAGAGAAAAAATGGCCGCCGAACAAAACGAAAACGAGGCTACAGCACTCTAAACTCGCAAAACACCACAAAACACCTACGGATATTCCGATACAGACCTATACCACACATTACTCGCCATTTTACACCAATGCGGAAGTACACGACTACGCTAACGGTTTGGTCTCGCGCACGCACAGTGTTACACTGCACACATTCAGCATGCTTATACAGCAGCTCCACACCACTAATGCTGCAGCAACATCAACACAGATTGCCAGCTCTTCATCACAATGCTTCAAAATAGGTACACTATATTCATTTACTAATTTAGCTACCTTACAATTTCATTGCCGTCATTTTTTGACGGGCAATTCGCTAGTATATATATATTTATAAACAGCCGAGTCACATTGTTATGACCACCACCTACTTTTGATGTCAGCATCTTGTAGCCAATGAAATACGGCACGAGCTGGCTTGGTGGGTATATATGGTGACATGTAGACATTCTGCAAACAGATCAACCATCACTGTCATGGGTAAAACGTTTGATTTATCTGACTTTGAAAAGGGTGGCAGTATTTCTGAAACAGCACAGTTTGTGAACTGTTCACTTGCTGCTGTGGTTAAAGAGTACCGTGACTGGACAAACGGCACCGTTGCAAATAATTGGCATCAAAACTGCGGAGCACCTCATGCCATTGATATAAAAGGCGAACGTCGGCTGCAATGTGTGCGAGGGCCAACCGACCCGCAACAGCTGAGCAACTCACCATCCAAACAAACCAGGAAGGCTACCAGACGTGTGTCTAAAATGACAGTACAGTGAACCCTGTTGTGTATGGGGCTCCGAAGCAAACGGCTGGCTTCTGCACTCATGCTGACGAGGATTCATAATCAGAAACGGCTTTAATTTGCACAGCAATACCAAAATCGGACCTCTTCTGATTGGTAAATGGGTTGCTTTCTCTGATGAGTGGCGTTTTCTGCTCCATAGACTGGACGGATGTTGGCATGTCAGGCGTGAAACCTCAAAGAACAAACACACACCCATTGTTGGAAGAATACACGCTGGTGGCGGCAGCGTTGTGGGCTGGGAAATGTTTTCTTGGCAATGTCCACTCATACCTCTGGAAAGCACTCTCAACCAATTGGGTTGCCTATCCATCCTTGCAGTCTTCCCTGAAGCAGATGGGATCTTCCAATGCAGAGAATTGTCTGGGAGTGGTTGGAGGAGCACGACAAAGACTTCCAAGTACTTCCCTGGCCTCCAGATTCCCCGGACTTGAACCCCATCGAGCACCAGTTGGACCACCTTGATTGCTATGTTCGATGTATGGATCCTCCACAATACCCTCTTCAGCAGCTGTCGGATGCACTGCAGTCTACATGGCTCCAGATTCCCTTGCCAACCTTCCTGTCCGTGCTCCACATGTCGGCTATGCTATTCAGGATATTACCTGGTGGTCATAATAATGTGACTTGTCCGTATATATATATATATATATATATATATATATATATATATATATATATATATATATATATATATATATAGAATATATATATATATATATATATATATATATATATATATATATATATTCCTATAGATAGGTAGATACATACTCACTTTTTAGGTTCTGTACATCACATTTTTCATGCCCCAAATCTTATATTTGCCCAGGTGCAAAAGTAGGAATTGCTTAAACAATATTAAAGCATAGCTTGCACTCAAAAATCTTAGTGAATTGTCATTGTATTATTATTAAATGTTACCATTTATGTAAAGCAGAGAATACATCTATTGGTGAAAGCTTGTCTGCTTCTAAGCAGGTTGTTTCTGTCAAATTCAGTAATATCCAATTATCTAATAAAGTGTTCTTCCTTCCTCCCCCACTCCTCCCTCAACTGATAGATACAATACACCCATTGTGCCAAGTTTTTCTATACATAAACAGAACATTTAAAAATTCAAACTTTCTTTAATTTTTTTTTGTTTGTGGCCTCTAATGTTTTTACAGACAAGTTTTTTTCCCTTGGACTACAGTGGTCATTTAAGTACTAACCTAAATATTGCAGAGGGTAGACCCATACAGGGAATATTTGTATTATTTTAGGCAGTAAACACAGAGCTTATAAGCATTTCTTAATAAAATAAAGTACATAAAAGTAAAAAAATACACTGGGGAATTACAGTGCCTTGCAAAAGTATTCACCCCCTGACTTTTTACCTATTTTGTTACATTACAGCCTTAAGTTCAATGTTTTGTTAATCTGAATGTTATGTGATGGATCAGAACACAATAGTCTAAGTTGGTGAAGTGAAATGAGAAAAATATATACATAAAACTATTTTTTAGAAATAGAAAACAGAAAATTGGCATGTGTGTATGTATTCACCCCCTTGTTAAGAAGCCCATAAAAAGCTCTGGTGCACCCAATTACATTCAGAAGTCAGATAATTAGTGAAATGAGGTCCACCTGTGTGCAACCTAAGTGTCACATGATCTGTCATTACATATACACACCTTTTTTGAAAGGCCCAGAAGCTGCAACATCTCAGCAAGAGGCACCACTAACCAAACACTGCCATGAAGATCGAGGAACTCTCCAAACAAGTAAGGGACAATGTTGTTGAGAAGTACAAGTCAGGGTTAGGCTATAAAAAAATATCAAAATCTTTGATGATCCCCAGGAGCACCATCAAATCTATCATAAGCAAATGGAAAGAACATGGCACAACAGCAAACCTGCCAAGAGACGGCCGCCCACCAAAACTCACGGACCGGGCAAGGAGGGCATTAATCAGAGAGGCAGCACAGAGACCTAAGGTAACCCTGGAGGAGCTGCAGAGTTCCACAGCAGAAACTGGAGTATCTGTACATAGGACGACAATAAGCCATACGCTCCATAGAGTTGGGCTTTATGGCAGAGTGGCCAGAAGAAAGCCATTACTTTCAGCAAAAAACAAAATGGCACGTTTTGAGTTTGCAAAAAGGTATGTGGGAGACTCCCAAAATGTATGGAAGAACGTGCTCTGGTCTGATGAGACTAAAATTGAACTTTTCGTCCATCAAAGAAAACGCTATGTCTGGCACAAACCCAACACATCACATAACCCAAAGAACACAATTGTTCAGCAGCCGGGACTGGGAAACTGGTCAGAGTTGAGGGAAAGATGTATGGTGCTAAATACAGGGATATTTTTTAGCAAAACCTGTACCACTCTGTGCGTGATTTGAGGCTAGGACGGAGGTTCACCTTCCAACAGGACAATGACCCCAAACACACTGCTAAAGCAACACTTGAGTGGTTTAATGGGAAACATGTAAATGTGTTGGAATGGCCTAGTCACAGCCCAGACCTCAATCCAATAGAAAATCTGTGGTCAGACTTAAAGATTGCTGTTCACAAGCGCAAACCATCCAACTTGAAGGAGCTGGAGCAGTTTTGCAAGGAGGAATGGGCAAAAATCCCAGTGGTAAGATGTGGCAAGCTCATAGAGACTTATCCAAAGCGACTTGGAGCTGTGATTGCCGCAAAAGGTGGCTCTACAAAGTATTGACTTTAGGGGGTGAATAGTTATGCACATTGACTTTTTCTGTTATTTTGTCCTATTTGTTGTTTGCTTCAACATAAAAAAAAAAAAAAAAGTTGTGAGCATGTTCTGTAAGTAAAATGATGCAAATCCTCAAAAAATCCATGCTAATTCCAGGTTGTGAGGCAACAAAACATGAAAAGTGCTAAGGGGGGTGAATACTTTTGTAAGGCACTGTATATACCTGGTAACATCCAGGAACCTTCCATATCCCTTTAAGATCGCATTATTCGCACCCCTGCCATATGTCCATAAGACTCAGCTTGTGGCGGAAAAGCAAAAGGTTTGCAGACTTATTGCTCATTTTTCAAATACAGTGTGAGCCACAATATTATTGTTTAGCACATTCTTAATACCAATATGACATTTAAGAACGTGTTCAGTGGTCCTTAAAAAAGCGTGTACATAAGTATGAAGATAAATAGTTAAAGGGACGTGAAAATATGTTTTTTTATTTCTTGTGTCAGAAATAGGATATTTGATAATGTATCACAGTGTGTTTTCTTTATTCAAATAAAGATCTCAGAGCACAAGTTTTTGAGAAGTTTATCTGCTCTTGGGGGCTTGTCCTCTGCCAGCCAATCAGACCTACAGCATTTATAGTTGCTTTCAATGAAGTTTAATATAGTTGCCCAATTTATATTAAAACTGATCCCAATTTGAGGATTTTGTGCATTTATCCCACTTTTATCAGCTCTTGTCTGGACACCTTATTTCCTGCATCCTTTGTCACTCGCACTGTGTGAGGTCTCACTGAAGGATGGAAGATTTGGGGATCCTTTTGGCCAAGATATCACTAGTTCTGTGTTTTTTCGTAGTTCTTTCTTAGCCACATTTATCTGTCAGATTGATTAGCTCACAAAGTGGTCCATTCATCAAAGGCTTCCTTTTATCTTAAGGGGGATACAAAATCCACTAAGTACACTCTAGAAAACACACAAGCACCTCTCACAAACACATTGGGTTAGAAGTGGATTCTTATCTATATGGACAGTGCCATTGTGACAAGCTGTGAGTGTTGTAGGGAGGCTGGAGTGGGGCGACGGTTCTTAATATAAATACCAGGGTGGGAGGTCACATTAATTCAATGTGATCATAAAATAATACAATTAAACTGACTCGAAATTATAACAACATTTTTATTTTATGAAAAAGTTATTGTATGTCTTTACTTTGCCCTTGACCAATTTCATTACAAAAATTATGTTAAGTATAAATATGTTTGTGTGCATGAAATACATATAATAGGATTTTATTGGATTTGACACCAACAACATGCTTAGCAGTAGAAAAGCTTTCATCAACAGATGTAATCCCTGTTTGAGTGTTTCCTTATATGTAGAACACAATAACACCAAATGAATCAGATCCAGCAAAGGCATCATTTTTTTCAATTAAAACTAGCTCTATGACTATTTCCCAGTCTAGTTATGCCCTTAGTCAGACACAAACTAGTAGAAAATATTATGTATTATTGCTCCATCCATCAAAGCACAGCGGGTCCAGAACCTGCTCATTGTCTTTCACTTTGCATTTTAGATTTCAATATTTAGCACCATTTTTTTTATTAGAAAATCATTTCCAAGAGACAAATATATTCAATCACCTATTTAATATTTATTCATTATTTTATATTAAACTGAAACAAAATGTAAATTGTTATCTTAAAATTTTGCTTAGAATAAATAGGTTTGTGTGCGTATATATAAATATGTATTTTAATATATTTATAGCACACAAATTTATTCTTAGCAGAATTAGTTATTGTTTGTATATATATATATATATATATAATAATAATAATAATAATAATAATAATAATAATAATAATAATAATAATGAAATCAGGTAATTGAAACACATCTAATTATCTTAGGATAACTTGATAAAACTTCCAAAATTCTTTCTTCTAGACTTTGAATCATTAATTTTCTTTTTTTTGTCATGTAGAAAATGTAATGTTTAAAGTGCATTCTTGTATATAAATATTGGACGTTTTGTATCTGTCTGGTGAACCATCTCAAATTCTCTACTACAACACTGTATTTAATAAATGTTCCTGTTTTATGCCTTTGCAGCCTCCACTGGTCGCCGCGCCGTGTGCGCATCCTGAATGTACCAGCCCTTTCCTCCTTACTGCAAGATGCTCACCCTCCCTTCCTTACAATGACAGAAGCCATTATAACACCAAACTGCGACAGTCTCGCGCCTTATATACAAAATGAAATGTACCACTTTGATTCAATTTAGAAATGAGGTTAAAATGCTGCTTTTTGTTGCAAAATTAAAAACATGTATATGATATTACTAATCCATTAAACTGATTAATATGATCCCATAGCACTTTCATTTATGGACGTCTATTAGAATGTGCACCAACTGTCCTCTTCCACAACAATGTCTAAGACATGAAACAAATGAGCATGTGCTGGGGCCTTCATGTAACTAATGAAGATGCTCTCATTCCCATACTTCATCATGGGATGCCAAATCGGAGCAAGTATTTTACTATCTAGATGATAACTCTATCACAAACAGAAAGCTGTCGTGCCGTCTAGAACTACATCCACCATATTGGAAAGGATTGTGGATATTGATATGAGCGTGAAGATATGGTTAGAAAGTCATAATCATAGGAAATAAACAAAAACTAGACCATATTCATAGCAATAACAAATAAACGATCTAGGTTCGCTGAGGTCTGAAGTGGTGGACTGGTTTCTCTTTGAGACAAATAGGGTAAACTTGGGTATTCACAAAAGCCCCAATACTTGTGCTCGATCAGCAACGAGACCTGTGAATTGTGCAGGATCTTCTAAAATCAACCCCTCATCTCTGATGTGTTCAATGGTCGTATTGGGCATCCATAATATGTTAGGAGCCATGAATTCACCTCTGAAAACATTATATAACTTGTAATGTTCTACAATGTCAAGATTTCTGATTTTTTTCTTATAGTACCCTGAGTTTTTAATATATGTTGGTGTTGAGGGAGTCAGTAGGTGTATATAATGCCAATTGTGGCTCCCTATTTTGAATGGCTCCCTCTGGATCGCTACCTTGTCGTGGTGAAGGGGCTTGTGTACCTCAATGAATCTGTGAGCTATACCATGTAGGGTCACCCAAGATGGACAGGTCATAGCAGAGAAATCAGACAAATAGAGGTCCACTGGCTGAGGAAATAACCCATCCCAATGTCCTTGCCATGAAAACCATATAAATAAGTACAACCAGTCAGCCTGATGTGACGCGACCCATAGGGTCACGTAGATTTGGACACTACTGAACACTGATTTCTCCTGAACAGAAAAGTGAGTTTGAGTACTTGTGCAGTGATTAGTGGGCAGGTGAGTGGTAGGAAACTAATAGAAACAGGGGTAGGAGTGAACTTGTGAGCTTGCAAACTCTTCTAATATAAATGCAGTTTTAGTATAAGTGTAGGAGTTTAAATAAAAGGAGGGAGTTCAAAGAAAAGGGGAGCACATTGTAGTGCTTTATACAATTGGTTTCCCCGCTGTAATTAGTAATTATTACTCAGTCCAGTGACAACCTCTCTCAGTGCGCATCCTGTCACATGTATGAACTGTTGGAACAGCTGATCCAGAGTCCATGCCTCTGTGACATGTGTGAGCATTATGCCTCTCTTGAAGCTCAAATTGGAGAACTGGAGAGGAGAATTGCAGCACTTAGTGATATTGCTCCACTGGAAAAGGAGTTAGTGCTTACTGAGCACAGTTTAGATGGGCCTTGCATGGGTGGAGCTGTGACTAGTGAGGATGTCCAGGGAGGTAGCTGGGTTACAGTTACAAGGGGAAGCAGGGGGAACAGGAGGAGGAGGCAGGCCAGTTCTGAGTTGGCAAACACCAAGAGATTTGCCAGATTGAGTTAAACTGTTGGGGATGTCCATTCAGGAATGGCAATGCCAGATAGAGCTGTTCCCTCTAACAGCCGGGAGAACAGCTCTACTGGAGGTTGGGCAGAATAGGCAGAGCAAGAGAAATGTTTTGGTGGTAGAGGACTCTATTATTAGGAAGGTAGACAGGGTGATTTGTCATCCTGATCAATCGAACAGTTTGCTGTCTCCCGGGTGCTCGGGTTCAGCATGTTATTGATCGGGTAGATAAATTATGGGATGGGCTGGAAATTAACTGGCGGTCTTGGTACATATTGGTACCAATGGCAAAGTTAGTGGAAGATGGAGAGTCCTAAATATTGATTTTATAGAACTAGGTAATAAGCTGAAGGCAAGAACCTCCAAGGAAATATTTTTTGAGATACAGTGGATATAAAAAGTCTACACACCCCTGTTAAAATGTCAGGTTTCTGTGCTGTAAAACAAAAAGACAAAGATAAATCATTTCAGAACTTTTTCCACCTTTAATGTGACTTATAATCTGTACAACTCAATTGAAAAACAAACTGAAATCTTTAAGGTAGAGGGAAGAAAAAATATACAAATAAAATAATATGGTTGCATAAGTATGCACACCCTTAAACTAATAATTTGTTGAAGCACCTTTTGATTTTATTACAACACTCAGTCTTTTGGGGTATGAGTCTATCAGCATGGCACATTTTGACTTGGCAAGATTTGCCCACTCTTCTTTGCAAAAACACTCCAAATCTGTCAGATTGCGAGGACATCTCCTGTGCACAGCCCTCTTCAGATCACCCCACAGATTTTCAATGGGATTCAGGTCTGGGCTCTGGCTGGGCCATTCCAAAACTTTAATCTTCTTCTGGTGAAGCCATTCCTTTGTTGATTTGGATGTATGCTTTGGGTCGTTGTCATGCTGAAAGATGAAGTTTCTCTTCATGTTCAGCTTTCTAGCAGAAGCCTGAAGGTTTTGTGCCAATATTGACTGCTATTTGGAACTGTTCATAATTCCCTCTATCTTAACTAAGGCCCCAGTTCCTGCTGAAGAAAAACAGCCCCAAAGCATGATGCTGCCACCACCATGCTTCACTGTTGGTATGGTGTTCTTTTGGTGATGTGCAGTGTTGTTTTTGCGCCAAACAGTTCAACCTTGGTTTCATCAGACGATAACACCTTTTCCCACATGCTTTTTGGAGACTTCAGATGTGTTTTTGCAAAATGTAGCCTAGCTTGGATGTTTTTCTTCATAAGAAAAGGCTTTCATCTTGCCACTCTACCCCATAGCCCAGACATATGAAGAATACGGGAGATTGTTGTCAAATGTACCACACAGCAGGTACTTGCCAGATATTCCTGCAGCTCCTTTAATGTTTTTGTAGGCCTCTTGGTAGCCTCCAAGACCAGTTTTCTTCTCGTCTTTTCATCAATTTTGGAGGGAGCTCCAGTTCTTGGTAATGTCACTGTTGTGCCATATTTTCTCCACTTGATGATGACTGTCTTCACTGTGTTCCATGGTGTATCTAATGCCTTGGAAATTCTTTTGTACCCTTCTCCCGACTGATACCTTTTAACAATAAGATCCCTCTGATGCTTTGGAAGCTCTCTGTGGACCATGGCTTTTGCTGTGGGATGTGACTAAGAAAATTTCAGGAAAGACCAACTAGAGCAGCTGAACATTATTTGGGGTTAATAAGAGGCACTTTAAATGGTGGCAGGTGTATGCTGACTCCTATTTAACACAATTTGGAATGTGATTGATTAATTCTGAACACAGCTACATCCCCAGTTATAAGAGGGTGTGCAGACTTATGCAACCACATTATTTTTATTTTTTATTTTTCTTCCCTCCACCTAAAAGATTTCAGTTTGTTTTTCAATTGAGTTGTACAGTTTATAGGTCACAGTAAAGGTGGAAAAAGTTCTGAAATGATTTATCTTTTTTTAATTTTTTTACAGCACAGAAACCTGACATTTTAACAGGGGTGTGTAGACTTTTTATATCCACTGTACTACCAGTGCCACATGCTAGTCCAGGGAGACAGAAGGAGCTTAGGGAGATTAATGTGTGGCTAAAACAGTGGATACATTAAGGAGGGGTTTGGGTTTTTAGAGCACCGCACTGACTTCTCACTTGGGTACAATCTCTATAGCAGGGATGGATTGCACCTTAATGAAGAGGGAGCTGGTGTGCTAGGGGAATGGTAGAAGGGCTGTGGGAGTTTTTAAACTAGTAGGTGAGGGCACGGACTAAATAGAAGAAACGGTGTAGAAGGGGTAAGAAACTAATTAACTAGTCAAGGGGGAGGAGATGGGGGGGTTATTATAGTCAATAGGTATTGCTAAGTAACTCAAGTACATTGGCAGGCACTTCAGAAGTACAGACTCATAACATAAGGTGTATGCTTGCTAATGCCAGAAGCTTGCCAGGAAAAATGGGAGAGTTAGAATTATTGGCACTGAATGAGAAATGGGATTTGATAGGCATTAATGAAACGTGGTGGGATGAATCTCATGAATGGACTGTTAATCTGGATAGTTATAACCTATTTAGGAAAGATAGGGGAAATGGTAAAAGAGGTGGAGGGATGTGTCTGTATGTTAAGCCTGAATTTAAGCCTATAGTCAGAGAAGATATTTATGGTGGAACTAGAGGAAATGTGGAATGTTTGTTGGTAGAGTTGAATAGCAAAGCAGCAAATTTTAAAAGAATATTAGTAGGAGTATGCTGAAGAGGAACTGCAATTGTTATTACAGATTGGAAATGCAGCTAAGCTAAGTTTTAATAATGGGAGATTTTAACTACCCTGAAATAAACTGGATGAATGAAACCAGCAGTACAGGTAAAGGGAGCATGTTCTTGAGTACACTCAGGGATCATTATCTGGCCAGTTATACAATAACCTACTAGAAAATAAGCAATCTTGGATTTAGTCATCACCATTAATAGTGCGAAAGTATCAAATGTTGAAATAGGGCAACTTTTGGGAAATAGTGACCACAACACAGTCTCATTTGAGGTTCAATTAAAAAAACATAACTGTAAGGGGCATACAAAAACTCTTAATTTTAAAAGGGCAGATTTGATTGGTCTAAGGGCAGCAATACAAAGTATAGACTGGGACAGAGAACTGGCAAATAAAAATACTGAACATAAATGGACAACTTTTAAATCCTTACTAAATATACATACTTATCACCATATACCATGTAGAAATAAAAGTAGAAGGAGTAAATCACATCCCATGTGGCTTAATAATACCTTAAAATGAAGATGAGGAGTAAAAAACAAGCGTTTAAATTATACAAACAAGAGGGGACAGAGACTGCTTTACGTGAGAACAAGGAAGTCAACAAGGCAGCACAAGGGCTATTAGACTGGCTAATATAAAAAAATGAAAAGTTAGTTGCAACGGAGAGTAAGACTAACCCTAAAATATTTTTTAAGTATATTATTGGGAAGAAGGAGAGGAAGGAAGCTATAGGAACATTACAATATGACACCGGCCATCTGATAATTAGTGACCAGGAAAAGGCAGATGAGATAAATAGGTTATTTTCGTCGGTATACACAAGGGAGGTACCAGTGGTTGGGACACAGCAACATGATGGGGCTACACTACCTTCACCAAATAACTGGTTAACTCAGGAAGAAATCCAAAAGAGGTTGGAAAAAATAAATGTTAATAAAGCCCCGGGTCCTGATGGAATACATCCACGGGTACTGGGGGAGCTGGGTTCTGTAATAGCCAAACCATGATATCTAATTTTTCAAGATTCACTCAACACAGGGTCGCTACCAGAGGACTGGAGAAAAGCTGATGTGATACCTATATTTAAGAAGGGATCTAGAGCAAATCCGGGGAATTATAGACCAGTAAGTCTCACTTCTGTAGTAGGAAAGCTTTTAGAAGGGTTAATAAGGGATAATATACAATAATATATATTAGAACAGGATTATAAATAGGAGACAACATGGATTTATGAGGCTAGGGACTTGCCCGTCAAAAAATGACGGCAATGAGATATGTGTATGTTTGGAAAGTTCTTTAGTTATTAATATACGTATTTGACATTTGAGGAATAGGTTCTAAATCCTTTGTTTGCTTACTAGCTTTTTTTGGTGTATCTTAAATTTTTGCATCTGATAGTCTTTTGCTTGCAATTCTTTTGCGTTCTTTGTCTCGTTGAATTACCTTCTCCTTTGGTGTCTGCTGGTTGGCTCATCTCTCTTGTCTTTCTCTAGTTTGACGTCTTTTCTTTTCTTGTTTGCTCTCTTTAGTAGCCATGTTAATCTGTAAAAGAAAATAATGTATAATTAGTTTAGTTTGAGATGTTAATTTTGTTTTTTACATTTTTTATTATCAACAGTTTGTTTATATGTGCTTGTAGTTCATTGTAGCGGTACTTTCTTTGTATTGTTAAATAAGTGTTTTTTTTATTTTTTTGGTCTTACTTTCTGTTGTAGGTTATAATTTTTGCCTTACATGAATAGCACACTCAAGGCACTGACACTATACCTTCTTCTACATGTAGTAGGTGTCTAGTGTTAATTGAAATTTATATTTTTGTTGTTTTGGCAATTTATTTTTTTGTTGTAATTTTTACTACAGGGGATTGTCATAATAGTATTTTGATATTTTATTTAAAGGCTTATATGTTCGGGCAATGAAATTTTTTATATTTTCTTGGGGTGTTAGTACTATTTGTTGTAGTATTCTATTTTATGTGTGTGTTTAGGTTTTATGCTTAATATTGTACATTACGACTGGTAATTGAGAATGATAAATGTTATGTATTGTGTGTTTTGACACTTTTGTGGACTATACTGTTTTCTTTTTTTTTTTTTTGTGTAGATTTAAGTTTGGGTTTAATGTTAAACATTGTTGTCCGTAAAAGACAAATAATAGGTAAATGACAAATGTGTCACTAATATTTTGGTAAAGGTTCTAATTATACTGTGATCCCTTTTTTTTTTTTTATACTTTTTTTTTCTGTTGACATGGATGCAGAGCAAACATGTTTATTTAGTTTTCTCTTTTTTTACTTGTTATACTGTACCTTAGTTGAAGTGTGATTTCAAGCAGAATCTTTGTTGGTCTGCTGTTGAAAGTCTTCGTCCGATGCTCTTCACGCAGTGTCTGTTGTAAAAGAAAAATTAAAATGTTATTTGATTTGAATGTATTTGTAATGAATAGCATATTTCATTGTTTTGGTCTATTGTATCTGTCATGGTGAATTTTTCTGCTATGCTGTTTTTTGTGCAACCTTTTAAAAATACTTTAATTGTATTTGTATATTCCAGTTATCCTTTTTTTTTTACTGTAATTATTAATGTTTTTCTTATTTTGGATATGATCACAATGTTTTTAGCATTATCCTGTTTTGTGTCCACCATATTTTCCCTACTTTATTTGTTCAATTAGTGTTCTTTATGAGTATTCAATCATGTTGGACAGTACAAATCAATGTTAATTGCCTTTTCTATATCATGTTGTGCTTTTTTTTTTTATCCTGTTCTGTGTTCACCACTTTTTGGTTGCTGAATTTGACTTGTGGGTGATGGTTGGAGGTTATTTTACAGTAAAGAGGAGGAATAGTTTTGTTTTATGTATGTTGCTAATGTTTTGGATGCTTTCCTGTTTTGTGGCAACCTCTTTTTTTGGGGGGTTTCTTTGAAACTGTCTGTCTTCCTAAATTGTATAGGTCTTTGTGAAGTTTGTTGAACTGTGTTTTGTTCCTTATTCAATTTATATGTATTTTTATTTTTATTTTACTTGAAATTGTTATATTGGCGACCATTAAACATATATAGTTCCTTTATTTTTTCTACTTGTTATACTTTACCTTGATTGAAGTGTTGTTCTTGTCCGAATGACAGAGGGTCCCCTCTTGCCAATCTTAATCCGCCGGTCTTCTTGTAGTGTCTGTTTGAAAAGGAAAGTGAAATGGTTAATTGTATATTTCTTCTTTTTGATTTAGCAAAGCATGGTCTTTTTCAGCATGTAATCTATTTTTCTATCTGACCTCTTCTTCTTTCTTTGTGTTCTTTAAAAGGGATTCTCTTTCACAGTGCACGTTGCAAATTCTTGAGTGACGCTGTTGATGCAGAGTCTGTTTGAATAGTAAAAAAAAGGGCAAAGATTCAGCTTTAGGTTCCATATGTATTAGTGTCATATTATGTTTTGCTATGAGTTGCAGTAAATTAATGTCATTTAAATATCCTGGTTTAATCAGTTCGGTTAACATTAGTTTGTTTAAGGGCCTACACACATAAATGTGCGTGTGACATGTCACTATACATGAATCACATTTTCATAGTTAAAGTTTTTTTTTTTTTTTGCTGTCTTAATAATAAAATGTAATATATTATAGCTTACCTCTCAGTTGTAATTTGCACAGTGTAAAGTAGGAAATTAGGAAATAATTCTCTTCTCAAGTAATAGCAGCAGTTAACTATCCAGTCACTCCGTTCATCACCTGAGTAGAAATGTAGAATTTTCTGGAAAGTAGGCAGTATTTATAATCTTTCAGGTGCCTCAGACCGCTAGAACACAATACGCATGCGCTATTTGCGTTCCAGCTTACAATTTGCGTTCCATCCGCCATTTTATGCGTAGTAGTTTTTAAAATGGTGGTTAATATCACTGTGGTACGTGCCGCATTGTATGTGTTTCAGTTTTGCGAGTCACTGTAGTATTGTTACGTCTGTAGCCTCGTTTTTGTTTTGTTCGGCGGCCATTTTTTCTCTCGCTTAGGTGATTTTCGGCAGTTTAAACTTTAAACATTTTTTTGGACTTAAATGGACGTGTAAATTAACTTTTCGAGGTGCTGGATGCCCCCCCCCCCCCTTGCTGTAAGTAAGCTTTTTATGTGTTCGTTGTGTTTATTTATTGTGTTTCTGATGTTTTCATGCGGGCCGTTTCCGGACGTTTTTTGCGTGTTCGGAATGGGTCTTAGCGCGACGAGGGACGCAGTTGTTTTTTTTCCTAAGTTGTGCGTGTGGGACGCAGTTGTTTTTTTTTCTAAGTTGTGCGTGTGTGTGTTAACCGCGTGTAAGGCGCCTTTGAGGCTACACCTCCGCAAATGTGGCCCCTCGCTTTGCGAGGGTCCTCATTTGCGGACAAACACAGACGACGTTGGATCCTCCACCACCGCAAATGCGGCCCCTCGCTTCAACAACTCGTATGCTCACAACTATATATGTGATAGGTCAAGTCAAACAAACCTAATTAGTTTCTATGAAGAGGCTAGTAGGAATTTGGATCAAGGCAACAGTGGTTGTAGTCTTTTTGGATTTGGCAAAGGCTTTTGATACAGTGCCACTTGGGAGACAGGAATTGCAGTAAATATCTGCTCATGGATTGAGAGCTGGCTAAAAGACAGGAAGCAAAAGGTTGTTGTAAATGGAACATACCCAGATTGGACTAATGTGGTAAGTGGGGTTCCTCAGGGTTTAGTATTAGGTCCTCTCCTTTTTAACATATTTATTAACGACCTAAAAGTAGGACTGGAAATTATTGTCTCCATTTTTGCTGATGACACAAAGTTGTGCAAGGTAATTAAATCAGATAATGATGTGCTTTCCCTTCAAAGGGATTTACCTAAAATTGAGGAATGGGCATCTAAATGGCAGATGAGATTTAATATGAATAAATGTAACATTATGCATCTAGGAAGGAAAAAAAGCCATGCAATTTATATTCATAATGAAGCAAATCTAGGGGTTGAAAGGAAAGGATTTGGGAGTACTTGACTAGGTAACAGTGCTCAATGCCAAGCAGCATCTGTAAAGGCAAATAAAATATTAGCATGTATTAAGAAGGGTATAGAAGCAAGGGGAGCAAATATAATTCTGCCACTATACAAATCCCTAGTGCACCCTCATTTGGAATATGGAGTTCAATTTTGGGCACCACTACATAAAAAGGACATTTTAGAGCTGGAAAAATTACAGAGACGGCAACAAAACTAATAAGGGGAATAGAGGGGCTAAGTTATGAAGAAAGACTAACCAAATTAAACGTATTTTCTCTAGGAAAAAGGTGTCTAAGAGGGGATATGATTACCTTATATAAATATATCCAGGGTCACTTGAGCTTTTTGTGCCAAGAGGTTTTTAACTGACAAGAGAACATCCTTTGAGATTAGAAATAAACAGATTTCACCTTAAAGAAAGAAAAGGGTTCTTTACAGTAAGGGTGGTTAAACTGTGGAATTCTCTACCAAAGGACTAAAGGAGGTGGTTACAGCAGATTTGATAGCTAGCTTTAAAAGGGATTGATATATTTTTAAATAAAAAGGGCATTCAGTGCTATCCTGGTTAATTAGAGAGAGAGTATTGATCCAGGGATAGGAGTCTGATCGCCAGTATCTCAGTAAGGAATTTTATATATGTTTTCCCCTTTTGAGACAATTGGCAAAGTTACACTGGGTTTTGTTTTTTTCTGTTTGCCTTCCTCTGAATCAATTAACAATTAATTTGCATATTGCAGATCAGAGGAGATCTAAAAAGGTTGAACTTGATGGACTAAAGTCTTTTTTCAATGTCAATTACTATGTAATTATGAATGAATGGTTTTACAAGGTTCTTGCAATTTTTTTTTAGAAACATAGGTTTTTACAAGTAAAAGGATCCAATAGCCCATCTAACCTGACCATTCTGTCTTGCTTAATACATCCTCAGGATGGCCTTATGATTATCACTGGCATGCTTGTTTTCCTTTAGTGTATTTGTCCCTACTATGTTCTCTGAAAAACTGTTCCACTTATCTACTACCCGTCTTGAAGCGTAGTACTTCACTAAATCTTCCATCGTCCAAAGTAAAATCATGACCTCTTGTTCTTGGGTTCCTATTTTTCTAACACCCCCTTTTCCCCCTCACAATCCCAGAAGAAGCTTGCATCAATAGATACAAACAACTTCCATCAACGTATAATGGATGCTTCCAGGCTCCAGTAGAGGCATCAAAATTATATTGTTTTTTTTTAAACGTGCTTAATGACTTATATATTCCTGCCTGATTAGTCAGATTCAACGTTTTCCAATATTTTTTTTAATTGTAGAATAATTCTTTAATATACTTTCAATGATCAAATCTCCATAATTGGATACGCGTATCTTGGTGAGGTCTAACTGGCGATCTATAGAGTGACCTTTGTGCCGTCACTTGTCCTACTGGCTTTGTTGCATTGTTTGTCTACTTTTAAATCATTTGAAATAATATCTCCCAAGTCTGATGCTCTTGACCAAAAAAAAACTATTTAATTGATAGCAATCCCTTAGATTGAGGAAATGTAAGCACTGCATTATTTACTGTACTAGGTAACTTTACCATTAACACATTCACTTCTGTAAAGATTTCAATCAAAAACCAATGAAATACCAGCAGAGAATTTAATATTTCTCCCTTGGACACACTAAATAGATATTGTATACTGTCACAGTTTGTCACCAACTAAATGTGGCAGATTGGGGGTGACAGGGAAAAAACTGATTAAAAGCCCCCATTTCAGTCATGTGACAGGTGTCACTTTGGCAAGGTGACTGGGGGTCCGGGAGATTAAAGTCCTCGCCTTGCTGTCGCATGACATTGCTTCATTACTGTCTCAGCAGGTGGTCCGAACAGCAAAGTTACCACTTTTTTCTCTTTCCCTCGTTAATATTATTCCAGAGATAATGAGGCAGTGTTGTAGACGGCCGTCGCAGTGTTTGAACATGTCTGCTTGCTGACAGCAGAGAGGAGACCTCTTGTTCACACCTGAAGGAAACCGCATGTTCTCAACTGTATAACAAAGCTGTTAGAGTAGTGGGGACCGGAGCCACTGAGTAATGCACCCCAACTGTACATAATAAGGATATTACAAGTCACTGAGGAGTTATGTGACCACACAGACCGATAAAGTCAATATAGCAACTCTTGTCCTTGTGACAATGGTTTTTAATGTATTTATGGTAATTTGAACAATGAGTGTTTTTGTGCTATTTACTATTTGATCTTTAGACCTTTGTTCTCTCACATTTGAGACAAATTTAAGTATTATCAAGAGGGTTGATATATGATACTTTCTGTATTGCTTTGGATTTAAGCTTTTTGGGGTCCCTTAGAGTGAGTGTGTGCTGTGTGGTCAGGGGAAGCCTTTTCTGGGTATCCATACCGTATTGAATGAGGTGGAGTTTTTTTTTTTTGACCCAGAGTGGCTAATGAGAGCATCATTGCCAGAATGGGTCTTGGGACAGCCTGGATAGCTAATAGAAAATGACCAGGTATGGGAGCCAAGGGCCTTCCTGTGACTTGTGAGCTATGAGTAAATAGTGTCTGGTTCTCAGTCTCTTGTGGCCTCTTATAAAACTCATTAAATGTTATTTTATTTATTACTATCCTTTATTTGTAACGCGCCAACATATTCTGCAGCGCCATACATGGGTTAAGTACAAGGAAAAACAGTTTTAACACATTGCAAAAAATATTTGCGCCAGATTTAAATTTTGAACATATAGAGAATAAGAAATTTGGCAATAGATTCATCTTGGCCAAAAACAATCTTGTCAGCCACAAAATCTTATAGGAATCCAATTTTTCAAAGGTTTTGTGGAGCACTCCAAGTCGGGTCACGTAGTTATGTGTGTATAATGGACCTGTGTGCTTGGGATCTTCATCCCTAGTTTGGCCAACTGAAGTCCAAAATGCATTGTTAGTAGTTTTTCCATTTTTGGCCAAGTGTGAGTTTTTTGGACTTTTCTTTTTGGTCTCATTCATAAGATACTCTGAGAAGCATGAATATGTGGTTAGACTCCTTTACATGTTAGTGAGCGTTGTTATTGGGCATTAAGTGTAAGAAATAAATCATCAGGGGAAAGTTTGATTTTTCACTCTTTGCCAACTATAGTAACATATTACATTGATATTTTACCAGTGTCTGCTTCCAGTTCAATAAAGCGATCCAAAAGGAATGGAGAAAAGTGGGAAAAACTGAATTTACGATATCTAAATAATAGTTAACCTGAGGTGCATGCGGGTTACTGTATAATCTGCTTATGACTTTCTCAAACGCTCCACAAACCATCCTATGAATCCAGTCACAGTGTGTGATAGAGGTAAGTCTAGCTTATTTGGTTGAAGGGACAATATCTTTGTTGGAGTCTATCAGCCCTATTCAATTTGAAGCCCGTAACTCCAACGTGAAGCTCACAACGGCTGCAGGCTTGAAATTGGGTCAAGTTACAGGGCTATTAAATTAGAATGGGCTGCGAGCTACAGGCTTGAGACGCACATCGTAGCTTGTTCGTAGAACATTGGATTTGCAGCTGTGCGAACAATCAATTAGATAGATCGTAGTTACGGGTTTAGATCGTAGTTACGGGTTTAGACTGAGCCAATGGAAAAAGAGATTGTCAGCGTTACGTCACTGAAATCTAGCCTCCCCTTTTTCAAAGTCCTACGGGCTACAATTGCACTTTGCGATCGCACCCACATTCCAGATTAATGCAATATTAATAAAGCCGTAAATATGATATTCTATCACATGCGAGTTACAGTATATGTATTAACACATTGATTGCCAGGATTGATATAACACGGAAATCAAAGATTAAATAAATTATTTTTGGGGGACAATTTGCGAGCTTGAGAATGTTGTGCTATTAATTCTAAGACCTAACATCCGTTTCCCTTTTCTATGAAGTACAGTACTGTGTTTTTATTTGCATTTACGGGGTTATATATTTGACTTTACCCCCCTTGTGAATCCTCTCCAGCCCATGTTGGGCTTTGGGCTCCATTTGCGTGTTACAGGCTTGCCTGCAGGTGACTTTGTTGCAGTTTAATTGCATGATTGGATTTGTAGGAGTTACGGGCTTGACCAATGAAAGGATTTGCGGGCTGCAGAGTTCCACGTTCATGTCCCGTAGGCGTTTTTCGGCCTTCCTGCCTCTTAACCCGCAAGTCGTTGGTGGCCTGCTTTACGGGGCTAATTTAATAGCCATTTTAACACGTAGTCCGAATTTAATGAGGCTGTATGACTGACAAGGAAGATTGACCATTCATCTCATGCTTTCAGATGTTCTCCTCTTGGTCTGTGTGTATCAGTCTCTTGATGAGGGGTTTTAGCCTGTTTGCATGAACTTTGGTACAAATAATAATGTGGCAGTAAAACAGACCTATGGGTCCAATGGGTTTAATTCCAGTCAGGGAATCAAGAGGTCACACCACCCTGAAGTCATGCAGGTCAGTACTTGGATGGGAGACCACATAGGAATACCAGGAGCTGTATGATGTAGCCCACTAGAGAAGGAACTGCCAACCTACTCCAGTATTTCTGCCATGAATACCAAGTGGCTCAGCATGACCATCAACATAAAGATATGACTGGTGTGTTACGGTCCATGAGGTCACAGAAAGACGGAAACAACTGATAGACAAAAAAAAAACACAAGCCTATAGTTTGTAAATGGGATCTGCCCCTTTCTTGGGTTTAATAACAGTAACAGCCCCATCAATTTTGTCTGGTCTCGCCATTCCAAGTGTGGTAGAGTCTTGAAGCAGCCTACTGCCCCCTGAAAATGTACTGCCCTAGACCTGGGCCTTGTCGGCCTAGGAAGAGTATGCCGCAGTTACCCTGTGTATTATAGTGTTAAATGAATTATCCATAAACAAGCTAAGCTATGTCTGTCTGTGATGGAACCAGATGGGTGAATATAATGTACTGTTGGGTTTTGGAGGAGCTAGAGGGTATAATACCAGCCTGGTTCCTTCATGTTATAGTAGGTGAGATTCTGAGTGTTGGACACAGATGTTGTCAACAGCCCTAAATGTCTCTGCACCAAATTGTAAACTTCCCAGACGGGGAACTCCCTTCATCAGCTGCAAACACGCAGACATCTGCTGCTCTCCCTGCTGTGAGTCACGTTACAGTAATGGCAGAGGCTTACAGGGGTGTCTCTCTGGCTTTAACGCCATGGACTGACTTTCTCTTTATACCTCCAAACTGTCCCTATTTGGATAGACCGACTAACAGAAAATCCCTCTGTCTCTCCAGCCCTCTAATGCCCCTCTTTCTGCAGTGTCACATTTAAGGATGAATCCCCTTATTTAATACATACATGTCCTTATTTCTTTTTTTGAACCCTCTCTGGTTACTTTTTTAAAGATTTCAGGAAATAGAAAGACTTGAGACATGTACATTTTAAAGGGCCTCTGTGGTCTTCAATTTGATTTAAAAAAAATGTAAGCAGTCTACATTTTCACTAATTAACGTATGTTTACATCAAACTAATTTCATTATTAATTTATTTAGAGAGTCATTTTTTACAGCCTATAGATTATAAAGCCTCCGGGAATCAGGTCTCTGTTATACACACGTGTTGGTACATACTGCAGGATATGTATAAATAAATTATAATATTTCCTGGCAGTGCCACGGGGTTGCACCGTACGGGTACAGTCTGTTTGACTTCAGATTCCTCCTCTGTCACTACACAAGTGAGCGATCATAAAACTCCACAGACTGCATCTAGTAGATGGAGACCATGGTGCAAAATCATTTGGGACCCTCTTGCAACTTTTCTATCTACCCCGAAGGGGGTCAATAAAAAATATATGTAGATGATCAGATCACCTTTCTATAAAGTAATTATGTGCCATCCTCATCTAATAAACTAACATTACTCATTAGATGCCAGTAGCAGAGGGCCCATACCCTGTTGTGGGCTCCAGTGCTTTGCACCTGTTGCACCAGAATTAGCTCTGCCACTTTACTGCAACCTGAGCATGGACGGATTACTCATTAGGCCAACTAGGCAGCCGCCCAGGGGCGATTTCCGGTGAGGGGCGCCACTTTTTTAAAAAAGAATAGTCGCTGGCTTAAAAAAACAAAATACTGCAGTTGATAGACTGGCTACTAGGGGGTAACCACCTAGAACAAGAGAGTCACAACAGGAAAAGGAACTTACACACACAGAAAAGGCAAAAATGGGTCCGTGCAAACCTTGCATACTGACATGCAGGGGCTCCTCCACCTCACTGCCTAGGGGCTCCAAAAAGTAGACCCTGACCAGCCCTAACCCATCAGCTGCTGCCTATTCTCATGTTTGCATCTTGTATTATGTTTATGCAGATCACTTTAAGTCTCCCTATAGGTAAAGGGTAATCCAGACACAGGATTGCTCACTGAGTCTGGGGGGGATCAATACCCCGCCCCATCTAATGTAAGCAGAGAGGATTAAACATATGTCAACTTCTCCAATGTAGAGGAGGGCTGCTTGGCTTTTCTGATCTGGCCGGCCAGAGGGCACATTACTTAGCAGACGCTTGTCCTTATAATACTAGTCTTTTAAAATAATTTGTTTCCATGAAAAATTTGTTACAAATAAAGGAAATGGTAATAATAATAAAAAAAAAATGTAATTCACCCTTGTGTTAATGTAGAAAAGCACTGTCATGGCCACCTCTGATTGGGGAGTTATAGCAGGAGCTATGGAATAAATAACGTATTTCTCTAGAAACCTCATTAATATAATATACCATCAGGATTCCCAGGATATTGTTATCAACATCTGAGGAATTGCCTTTCTGAGCTGGGAGACATTCGCTTTTAGGCACATTTTCCAGTATTATATTACAGTTTTTAATTATATACATTTTTGAGGAATCTGTCCAGTGAGAACCAATCACTGTACCAATTCTTTAATAAAAGACTTTAAATCTGTTGATTTTGTAGAGAATATTCACATGCTTTGTATTATTTAATTTATATTTGAAGGTATCACTGCAGCACAATTGGGTCTGTGCACCAAGTCCTTCTCCCCGATCCGCTAAGCTTCATAGGGTCTCATGGTTATTTGCTATGTGTATTGGGTAAGAGATCGGCACAAGCATATCACTTTATGATTACTTATAGATAATGGTATGCGCACGTGGTTGTGCAGCGCAGTCATACTCGCTCTTACTGTTCCTTGGTGCTCATTTCTCTCTATTTTCCCAGCTATTTCCGTCCAGACACAGTTTATAATGACGTGTATATTCATACAGATATTTCTGTACACAATACATTCTAATTACAGACGTGTTAACAGACATGAGGAGTAACACAGGACTCGACACGCAAGGAACCAACACATGCAATAATACTGTACTCCTAGGACAGAGACACAAGCAGGGACATACTGGTGTATTTGTGTGTGTACATGCAGACTGTTGTGTATATGTCCACCTCCTGTATATATAGCAAAAGGGAAATAGGAAAATCTAAAGACTCAACCAAATTATGGGCCATATTAAATTCCAGCCTCGTAAGTCCAACGTGTAGCACGTAACGGCTGCGTGCTTCAAATTTGTCAGTTTTACGTCGCTATTAAATTGGAAAGGACTGCGAGCTACGAGCGAGAGACGCTATTTCATAAACCAGTTCGAGGCCGCCGGGTTCAGATGGAGCAAATGGAAAAAGAGATTGTAAGCGTTACGTCACTGAAAAAAGGGGAGGGTAGATTTCCATGTCCTACGTGCTTCAATTCCAGTTTGCGAGATATAATACAATATTAATAAATCGGTAAATATGATATTCTATTACATGCGAGTTACAGTATATATCTTAACACATTAATTGCTGGGATTGATATAACACCAAATATAAACATGAAATAAAGTATTTTTCTGGGCCGATTTGCGGGCTTGAGAATGTTGTGCTATTAATTCTAAAACCTAACATCATTTTCCCTTATAATAAATGTACAGTAGAGTGTTGTTATTTACATAACAAGTGCTACGTGTTGTACTCAACCCCCTTGCAGGTGCTCTCAAGCACACGTAGACCTTTGGGCTCCATTTGCGTGTTACGTGCTTGCTCGCGAGTTACCACGTTGCAATTTAATAGCTGAATTGAACAAGTAGAGGTTACAGGCTTGACAGATCAAAGGATTTACGTGCGCAAAGTTCAACGTTGCTCAGCACGTAGCCTATTCTCGGCCGCCCTGCGTGTTACCATGCAACGCTCGCTGCAAGCAACGTTACAGGGCTAATTTAATACCCGTAACACGTAAATCTAGAGTTACGGGCTACGTTTTAACACGTAGCCCCAATTTAATAGGGCTTATAATACAGTGTGTGAGTAACAAACGCATTACATGTATATATACCGTAAATATGCAAATGTATCTATACACACAGACTTGTATGTTTGTTTAGACACATATATATTTGTATATTTGTGTACACAACATATACATATAGAGCTACCTCCCATTTAACTCTGTAGATAGGTTCCTGGAAGACCAAACCGCGCTAAACGGGGTCATTTTAACATAAGGTAAATAGGGATAGGGGAACCCAGAAATGCATAAGTTTAACTTACATTTTTAGCTACTGTTTTTGAATATTAACTTGCAAAATACAGTATGCATAACACATACACAGAAACACAAATATATATATATATATATATATATATATATATATATATATATATATATATATATACGAAACATGGCTCTCCAAATGAGCTCATGTTATCTTCTCTGGCCATTCAAAGGTATATTATTTTCTTTTGAAGGACTTGACTTAAGTATGGGCAAAATGCTTACGATGTTTAAAAAAAAATAAAAAAATGCAGCTTTAACTTTTTACTATTTTATTCCGTTTTGTTACCCATATCTTACTTTTATCTTTTAAATGGAGATGTGGCATCTAAAACTATTGGTGATTTTATTAGAACCAGTCCAGTAAAGACTAAAGAATATGGAACTGGAGAGTAAAGAACAGAACATTTTAGAACCTTTGTTTATTTTTGTACTTCCTAAAAATATTTGACCTTCATATATATATCAAATTGAGTCCTTGGGAGGAGCGGACTCTCAGTACGAGACTTAAGTGCTTCTATAATGAAAGATAAAAGTAACATAAATAATTATAAAGACTGGGCTGTGAGGTTAGACCTCTTCTTATTGAAATGGGGGGGGGGGGGGGGGTCGGGCACAGAAACTGAGCTTGGAATAAAAGTCAGGGGTCTCTAATTGTACAGTTGTGTTAGATTTGTACATTTTCATTGTTCCTTCTGACAACAACCAGTTCATTCCCCCTAGTTATCCTACCTCATGGCAAATATCTCTCTGCCAACAAGAGGACTCCTAATGCCACCCAGATGGTGGGAGGAGGGGGCAGGGAGTGAAACCAAAGCTGCTCCGCATTGCAAATGAGCAGCCCCCCCCCCCCCCAAGCTGTGAGTATGTACAAACACTTCCAAGAGACCTGTCAGATAAGGGCTTTGAAATGCAACTTACCAAGGAGCTGAGAACACAAGAGGAGAGGCATACCCTGCAAGGGCCCGGGGGAAGGGGCAGCAAAAGAGGGAGAAATACCAGGGGAACCTCCACACTCAGACTCAGTTTGCCACAGAAAGTGCCTCAGACTCAGTTTGCCACAGAGAGTGCCTCAGACTCAGTTTGGCACAGAGAGTGCCTCAGACTCAGTTTGGCACAGAGAGTGCATCAGACTCAGTTTGCCACAGAGAGTGCCTCAGACTCAGTTTGGCACAGAAAGTGCCTCAGACTCAGTTTGCCACAGAGAGTGCCTCAGACTCAGTTTGGCACAGAGAGTGCCTCAGACTCAGTTTGGCACAGAGAGTGCATCAGACTCAGTTTGGCACAGAGAGTGCATCAGACTCAGTTTGCCACAGAGAGTGCCTCAGACTCAGTTTGCCACAGAGAGTGCCTCAGACTCAGTTTGGCACAGAGAGTGCCTCAGACTCAGTTTGGCACAGAGAGTGCCTCAGACTCAGTTTGGCACAGAGAGTGCCTCAGACTCAGTTTGCCACAGAGAGTGCCTCAGACTCAGTTTGCCACAGAGAGTGCCTCAGACTCAGTTTGGCACAGAGAGTGCCTCAGACTCAGTTTGGCACAGAGAGTGCATCAGACTCAGTTTGCCACAGAGAGTGCCTCAGACTCAGTTTGCCACAGAGAGCACCTCAGACTCAGTTTGGCACAGAGAGTGCATCAGACTCAGTTTGCCACAGAGAGTGGCGCAGACTCAGTTTGCCACAGAGAGTGCCTCAGACTCAGTTTGGCACAGAGAGTGCATCAGACTCAGTTTGCCACAGAGAGTGCCTCAGACTCAGTTTGCCACAGAGAGCACCTCAGACTCAGTTTGGCACAGAGAGTGCATCAGACTCAGTTTGGCACAGAGAGCGCCTCAGACTCAGTTTGCCACAGAGAGTGCCTCAGACTCAGTTTGGCACAGAGAGTGCCTCAGACTCAGTTTGGCACAGAGAGTGCATCAGACTCAGTTTGCCACAGAGAGTGCCTCAGACTCAGTTTGGCACAGAAAGTGCCTCAGACTCAGTTTGCCACAGAGAGTGCCTCAGACTCAGTTTGGCACAGAGAGTGCCTCAGACTCAGTTTGGCACAGAGAGTGCATCAGACTCAGTTTGGCACAGAGAGTGCATCAGACTCAGTTTGCCACAGAGAGTGCCTCAGACTCAGTTTGCCACAGAGAGTGCCTCAGACTCAGTTTGCCACAGAGAGTGCCTCAGACTCAGTTTGGCTTAGAGAGTGCATCAGACTCAGTTTGCCACAGAGAGTGCCTCAGACTCAGTTTGGCACAGAGAGTGCCTCAGACTCAGTTTGGCACAGAGAGTGCCTCAGACTCAGTTTGGCACAGAGAGTGCCTCAGACTCAGTTTGCCACAGAGAGTGCCTCAGACTCAGTTTGCCACAGAGAGTGCCTCAGACTCAGTTTGGCACAGAGAGTGCCTCAGACTCAGTTTGGCACAGAGAGTGCATCAGACTCAGTTTGCCACAGAGAGTGCCTCAGACTCAGTTTGCCACAGAGAGCACCTCAGACTCAGTTTGGCACAGAGAGTGCATCAGACTCAGTTTGCCACAGAGAGTGGCGCAGACTCAGTTTGCCACAGAGAGTGCCTCAGACTCAGTTTGGCACAGAGAGTGCATCAGACTCAGTTTGCCACAGAGAGTGCCTCAGACTCAGTTTGCCACAGAGAGCACCTCAGACTCAGTTTGGCACAGAGAGTGCATCAGACTCAGTTTGCCACAGAGAGTGGCGCAGACTCAGTTTGCCACAGAGAGTGGCGCAGACTCAGTTTGCCACAGAGAGCGCCTCAGACTCAGTTTGCCACAGAGAGCGCCTCAGACTCAGTTTGGCACAGAGAGTGGCTCAGACTCAGTTTGGCACAGAGAGTGGCTCAGACTCAGTTTGGCACAGAGAGTGCCTAAGACTCAGTTTGGCACAGAGAGTGGCTCAGACTCAGTTTGGCACAGAGAGTGCATCAGACTCAGTTTGCCACAGAGAGTGCCTCAGACTCAGTTTGGCACAGAGAGCGCATCAGACTCAGTTTGCCACAGAGAGTGCCTCAGACTCAGTTTGGCACAGAGAGTGGCTCAGACTCAGTTTGCCACAGAGAGTGCATCAGACTCAGTTTGGCACAGAGAGTGGCTCAGACTCAGTTTGGCACAGAGAGCGCATCAGACTCAGTTTGGCACAGGGAGTGGCTCAGACTCAGTTTGGCACAGAGAGCGCATCAGACTCAGTTTGGCAGAGAGAGTGGCGCAAACTCAGGTTGGCATAGAGAGCGGCTCACACCCAGGTTGGCATATAGAGTGGCTCAGTCTCAGGTTGGCAGAGAGAGTGCCTCAGACTCAGTTTGGCACAGAGAGTGTCACAGGCTCGGGTTGGCATAGAGTGCGGCTCACACTCAGGTTGGCATAGAGTGGCTCAGTCTCAGGTTGGCATAGAGAGTGGCTCAGTCTCAGGTTGGCATAGAGAGTGGCTCAGTCTCAGTTTGGCAGAGAAAGTGACTCAGGCTAGGATATCACAGAGTGCCTCAGACTCAGTTTGGTACAGAGAGTTGCTCAGACTCGGGTTGGCATAGAGTGCGGCTCACACTCAAGTTGGCATAGAGAGTGGATCAGTCTCAAGTTGGCACATAGAGTGCATTAGACTCAGCTTGGCACAGAGTGGCTCAGACTCGGGTTGGCATAGAGAGCGGCTCACACTCAGGTTGGCAGAGAGAGTGGCTCAGTCTCAGGTTGGCAGAGAGAGTGCCTCAGACTCAGTTTGGCACAGAGAGTGTCACAGGCTCGGGTTGGCATAGAGTGCGGCTCACACTCAGGTTGGCATAGAGAGTGGCTCAGTCTCAGGTTGGCATAGAGAGTGGCTCAGTCTCAGTTTGGCAGAGAAAGTGCCTCAGACTAGGATATCACAGAGTGCCTCAGACTCAGTTTGGTACAGAGAGTGGCTCAGACTCGGGTTGGCATAGAGTGCGGCTCACACTCAAGTTGGCATAGAGAGTGGATCAGTCTCAGGTTGGCAGAGAGAGTGACTCGGACTAGGATATCACAGAGTGCCTCAGACTCAGTTTGGTACAGAGAGTGGCTCAGACTCGGGTTGGCATAGAGTGCGGCTCACACTCAAGTTGGCATAGAGAGTGGCTCAGTCTCAGGTTGGCATAGAGAGTGGCTCAGTCTCAGTTTGGCAGAGAAAGTGCCTCAGACTAGGATATCACAGAGTGCCTCAGACTCAGTTTGGTACAGAGAGTGGCTCAGACTCGGGTTGGCATAGAGTGCGGCTCACACTCAAGTTGGCATAGAGAGTGGCTCAGTCTCAGGTTGGCAGAGAGAGTACCTCAGACTCAGCTTGGCATAGAAAGTGCCTCAGACTCAGCTTGGCACAGAAAGTGGCTCAGACTCAGTTTGGCACAGAGAGTTGCTCAGACTCGGGTTGGCATAGAGTGCGGCTCACACTCAAGTTGGCATAGAGAGTGGATCAGTCTCAAGTTGGCACATAGAGTGCATTAGACTCAGCTTGGCACAGAGTGGCTCAGACTCGGGTTGGCATAGAGAGCGGCTCACACTCAGGTTGGCAGAGAGAGTGGCTCAGTCTCAGGTTGGCAGAGAGAGTGCCTCAGACTCAGTTTGGCACAGAGAGTGTCACAGGCTCGGGTTGGCATAGAGTGCGGCTCACACTCAGGTTGGCATAGAGAGTGGCTCAGTCTCAGGTTGGCATAGAGAGTGGCTCAGTCTCAGTTTGGCAGAGAAAGTGCCTCAGACTAGGATATCACAGAGTGCCTCAGACTCAGTTTGGTACAGAGAGTGGCTCAGACTCGGGTTGGCATAGAGTGCGGCTCACACTCAAGTTGGCATAGAGAGTGGATCAGTCTCAGGTTGGCAGAGAGAGTGACTCGGACTAGGATATCACAGAGTGCCTCAGACTCAGTTTGGTACAGAGAGTGGCTCAGACTCGGGTTGGCATAGAGTGCGGCTCACACTCAAGTTGGCATAGAGAGTGGCTCAGTCTCAGGTTGGCATAGAGAGTGGCTCAGTCTCAGTTTGGCAGAGAAAGTGCCTCAGACTAGGATATCACAGAGTGCCTCAGACTCAGTTTGGTACAGAGAGTGGCTCAGACTCGGGTTGGCATAGAGTGCGGCTCACACTCAAGTTGGCATAGAGAGTGGCTCAGTCTCAGGTTGGCAGAGAGAGTACCTCAGACTCAGCTTGGCATAGAAAGTGCCTCAGACTCAGCTTGGCACAGAAAGTGGCTCAGACTCAGTTTGGCACAGAGAGTGGCTCACACTTGAGTTGGCATAGAGAGCAGCTTAGACAGGTTGGCACAGAGAACAACTGAGACACAGGCTGGCACAGAGAGGGAATCAGATGCAGGTTATCAGAGAAAGTGGGTCAGACTCAGGTTGGCACAGAGAGTGGCTCAGACTCAGATTGGTATAGACAGTGGTTCAGACTCAAGTTGACATAGAGAGTGGCTCAGACTCAGGTTGGCACATAGAGTGCATTAGACTCAGCTTGGCACAGAGAGTGGCTCAGACTCAGTTTGGCACAGAGGGTGCCTCAGACTCAGCTTGGCACAGAAAGTGGCTCAGACTCAGGTTGGCATAGAGAGTGGCTCACACTTGAGTTGGCATAGAGAGCAGCTTAGACAGGTTGGCACAGAGAACAACTGAGACACAGGCTGGCACAGAGAGGGAATCAGATGCAGGTTATCAGAGAAAGTGGGTCAGACTCAGGTTGGCACAGAGAGTGGCTCAGACTCAGATTGGTATAGACAGTGGTTCAGACTCAAGTTGACATAGAGAGTGGCTCAGACTCAGGTTGGCACATAGAGTGCATTAGACTCAGCTTGGCACAGAGAGTGGCTCAGACTCAGTTTGGCACAGAGGGTGGCTCAGTCTCAGGTTGGCATAGAGAGTGGCTCACACTCAGGTTGGCATAGAGAGTGGCTCAGTCTCAGGTTGGCAGAGAGAGTACCTCAGACCCAGTTTGGCACAGAGAGTGTCTCAGACTCAGGTTGGCATAGAGAAGCGGCTCACACTCAGGTTGGCACAGAGAGTGGCTCAGACTCCGGTTGGCATAGACAATGGTTCAGACTCAGATTGGCATATAGAGTGACTCAGATTGGTACAGAGAGTGTCTCCTCTGATTTCTGTGCCATGGTAATTGGTAGTCATACACCCAAGTGAAACATCGCTAATTGTGCCATTTGGGGAAACCAACATCCTTTATGTTCTCCAATAAAATGTCAATCCACTGACTCATCCTACCTATACACTAGATGCTTTTTTATTGAACAATATACCCAACCTCTTTCTAAAGTAAATTATTGAATCTGGTGTCACAACCTCCTTTGGTAGTGAGTTCTACAATATAACCACCCTTTGACCTCTAACCTCAACGGGTGACCTCTTGTCAATTATAAACATCTTGGCACAGAACATTCATCAGATAAAACCCTACACTGACGCTGTGTACATTTATATAAAGTGATCTTATCACCTGATAGGCTCCATTTTTCTAGAGAAAGTATGTTGATTAGTTTCCCTTCATACCTTAACCCCTTCACCCCCTTATTCATTTTCTTGCCCTTGTCTGAACCTTCTATAGCTCTACATTTTTATGCACATAGTTATACTCCATATTCCAGGGAAGGCCTTACCCCCTTCTTTCTGTATCCCTCCTAATGCTTTACTTGTCTTTGCAGCTGCTTCCTGGCATTGAGCACACTGCTATATTTTATTATTATTAACTTTACTTATAAAGCAATAAAAATGTACTCAGTTCTATATATAACGGTACATTTGAGGGTATGTTATTTGAATAATATTTTTTTGTATTTTTGACCCTACAAAACAATCCCACATATGAAAGTCTGGACCCTCAAAATACACCTCGCTAAGGAAAAATCCGGAGAGTTATGTGTTTCTTTATTACACTAGTTCTCATTGAGTCAGTACTTATGACTGCCAAATGAGCCCTGGAGGTCTGGCTAGTGATAACCTTCAGATATAAAGAAGCTTCACAGACAAAATACAGAACTTTTGGGCACTTCAAAGGTTTCTGGCTCATAAGAACTTGAAGGAGATTCCCGTGGAGCCGGAGACGCTCTGTAATTCATCTCCAAACATCTATCAGAGACTAAAGAGGAAAATTAGTTTTTTAATAAATCTTACTTAGAAAGTTATTTTAAGAAGTAAAAAAATTAAACAGAATCTTTCATTTTTTTTTTACTGTTAATACAAGTATGCTTATCTGTGGGCCGCCATATTTAGCTTGTGTAAAATCAGTATATATATAATAAGATGACAGGAACTATATATCATGGGGTTCCCTGGTGGTCCAGTGGTTCGGATCCAGTGTTTTCACTGCTGCGAACTGGGCTTGATTCCAGTCAGGGAACCAAGAGGTCACAGCACCCTGAAGTCATGCAGTGTTGGGCCTGGTCAGCACTTGGATGGGAAACCACCTAGGAATATCAGGAGCTGTATGCTGTGGCCCACTGGAGAAGGAACTGGCCAACCACTCCAGTATCTCGGCCATGAATACCAAGTGGAACAGCATGGTGTGTTGCGTGCCATGGGGTCACGGAGAGTTGGACACAACTATATATCGGTCACACTCACCCGAAACAGAGTCCTCTAAAGAATGTAAGTTACGATAAGGTGAAGTGGATCTATAATAGGATCATATACACGTGCACACGTAACCTTAGTATTCTTTTAGATCATTTGTGTAAATAATCCAGTGCAATAGATCTAGATGTCTGCCCAGTATACTTGTATTTCCACTAAATGTCAGTGTTTCCACCGCTGCTAAGGATTCTGGGTAACTGAGGTTCAACCATATAACCTTTGTGCCACAAGTCCATTTAGGGGCCACTGTAGTTTGAGGAAAATGTCATGTTATTGAAATATGTAACAAACTAGCAAAGAGCGACCAGCATAAATGTAATAAACACGTCATGGGCCCCACGTCATGGGCCCCAGATAGATCCTCTGCCTGTAGCTTGAGGGTGAGGCTTACTCTCTATTGGCAACTATCACTTTGTTCAGTTCTGTTGAAAGACTGCCCCTACAGAGTTTCTCCAAATTCTTCCATGTGTGAGAGATCTAATTAACTGAATATATTTATATATATAGAAAATTCATACAAATGAAACATTTTATTTATTTTGTGCTTCTCTAAAGACAGTTTGTTTCTTATGAATTGAAGCTGTTCATATGATGTATATGGCGGCTCAGTGGTCCATTTACTGCCTCATTAAATTGGAGCTACGTGTGGCAACATAGCCCGTAACGTTGATTTTTGGGCATATGGCTATTGAATTAGCCCCGTAACGCCTGCCGCAGATGATGTGCGGGTTAGAAAGCAGCGGGCCGAAAAAATGCCTACGGGACGTTAAACGTTAAACTTTGCGGCCACAAATCTTTTGTTTTCTCAAGCCCGTAACCGCTATGTTTCCTATCATGGTATTAAATTGCAACAAAGGGCACTTCAAATTCACATATTAAATCAATACTGTACGTTTATTATAAGGGAAAGTGATGTTAGGTCTTAGAATTAATAGCACAACATTCGCAAGCCCGCACAATCCCAGCAATCAATGTGTTACGACAGATACTGTAACCCGCATGTAATAGAATATCATATTTACGGCTTTATTAATATTGCATTATATCTGGCCTGTGGGTGCGTTCGCAAATTGTAATTGACACCCGTAGGACTTGGAAATCTACCCTCCCCTTTCTCAGTGATGTAACTCTAACAATCTCTTTTTCCATTGGCTCCATCTAAACCCGTAACCACGGTCTACACTAATTGATTGTCCGCACGGCCGCAAATCTAACATTCTCTGAACGAGTTACGATTTGCGTCTCCAGCCCGTAGCTCGCAGCCCATTTTAATTTAATAGCAACGTAACTCGGCCAGATTTCAATCCCGCAGCCAATACGGGCTTCACGTTGAGGTTACTGGCTTGGAATTTAATAGGGCTGATAGTGGACTTCAGAGCATTGCCTTGGATTAGGGTGAATCCAAGTGTGAGTACTTATATGGCTTGTTAAGTGGGGCCCCTCCTGCACCTCGGGGGGCCCTCAGTATATTACACACACAGGCCCTGATTGGCCTCTTGCCCTGATCCCTGGGTCGCCGGCCCAGTTAGTAAGGTGTTGGTCTCTTGGCCCATTGGCTCTGTGACTCACTGATTTGTGATACGCGGCTGGTGATGATTCTCTAACAAGCAGTACATTTATTTTCCACGTCGGACACATTTGATGGGAATTTACTGCAGATTTATTGGTTTAAATTCAAAAAAAAGAAAAAAAACTAAGAAAAAAAAAGGACTTTTTCTGATCATATAAACATGTGGCAGATATATCTTCTCCAGTGGTCCCGGCCTCTCCCACCTTGAGGCACAAAAACAACACGTGTGTTCCTGCCAAAACCCACTCCCAACTCCAGCCCCATGTAAAGAGCTATTGTACTAAAGATAAAATGTATAGCGTAGCGGGGAGGATGGAGATGGGGGATACTGTACAGAAAGGGCAGTGAGGGACAGCCGGTAGAAATGGTAGGAAAAAGCTTAGAAGCATGTCTGGGATAGGCATAAAGCCATCGTGACACTATGTTGTGTTATCCATTTTATTTCTGAAGTGAATTAATCCTGGGAAATTCCATATTGTTATTGCTGTATTCATATGCAAATGTGCATGCATATTATTTAGCTGCTTTGATGCGATAATTAGGATTACAGTCAGCTGGTCTATCTCTGTAGTGGCCAAAATAAAGACCCCCAATGTTATCTGGCAGTTAGAACCCTCTCGCAGCCTTATCACGTACTATGAGCTGCACATTAGCACACAAGAGCTGCAAAATCAATTCTACATATTTCAGAAATGATTTACTGTGGAAAAAAACTGCAAGTAGAAAGGATTGAACCATTATGTAGATATAGAAAATCAAGAGGGAGAGTGAATATGAAAGTGACATTAGATAGTAAAGAAGGGTACAGCAGCCCTAAACTGGGGTACAGTCTGGGGGGTCACCCTGATCTCTCGGGTCCTTCTGGCCTTTTGGCCCCTCCAGTATAAACACTCCTGAGTGCCGTATCCCCCACAATGCTCGGCGGCGCAGGTGTCTCCGTCCTTTCTCACACTCTCAGACATTTGGTCAGTTTGTGACACCCCCGGGCTCAGCTGGGTGGGTTAGGGGTGTGAGGATCCACACGCCCTTATTTACCCTAAATACCCTGAGCCCGGGGCGTGTGAAAGTGACAGCTTACTCACCTGTCTGGGAAGCTGCTGAGAGGAATCCTGGGAGTACGGGGCAAGAAGAGAGAGCAATGCGCGGGGGGGGGGGGGGGGCGCGGCGCCATGTAATTCAGACTGTTACTGCAACTGTATCTGCAAAAGGATATTTTTATCAGTCTGTTATTTTCTCAGATGTACATTTGAGAGCAGAATAAACTGATTCAAATATTTAAAGGGATATGGACGATTCCCTGTTTTTAATATTAATATTTTACTCACTAAAATCTCCCAAATAGTCCCAACAAAGATCCACCTTCAGCGGCTCATGCACACTGGGTAGTAGATGTACTAGCCAACCACAGACTGTTTCTCAGCAGCATGTTTAGAATCGCTGTTGAGAGACAGTCAGTGATCGAGTACTACAGAGACCCTGTTAATAGTGTCTTCTTATTGGTTGTAGAAGAAAACCCCCACACATCCATAAGGCTCACTGCACCTCTGTGTCCTGGAGGAGGAGAAAACAACCACACACTATATTTATTATAAGTCTTCTACACTATAAGTCAGTTATTTATATTATTATAATACAATTATTCCTGCAAAAAAAATGTTTTGTAATGTTCAAAAAATGAGCTTTTAAATATGCACTACAATTTTTGGATGAAATCCGGTGAAATCAGTAACATCAGATCTGAGGCTGGTGTCGCATTTCCCTATAATTATTAGATTAGACGTCTCTCCGGAGAGGCTAAGCGCGCTCTGGGGGTCCGCGCCGGGGTGTTATGTGCAGTGGAAGCCCCCAGCCCTGGGCTGCATAGCTGATTTATACATGGTCGAGGGGACTCCATTGCTTTGATAATCTGTTTGTACAGCGCTTCACTTACTTTTCATTTCTGTAAAAACAGACGCAACAAAGGAGAAGTCACTGGCTTCTAATTAAAGGGACAGGAAGTTGATTTAATTTTAAAGATCATTTAAAATGGTCTATACAATGTACTATCCTTTTTTCTCTAAGGTAAATAATTCCTGAAACATTTAGCACAGATTTTGTATGATAATGTACTTCTTACGGATTTTCCCAGATCATGTCTAGTGCTAGTAATACTAATTGTCCTAATGACCACATGACTGCTTTCTATAATTAAGAGGACATATAGAGGGGCAGACACACATTCATGGGGCGCCATATTGCTGTTACCTGATAATATTGTCACAGCATTTTCATTAAAAACAGCTTTTGTACAAAAAATACTACAGGTTTAGGGCTACTGTGTTGCTTTATAGAACTTTTATATGTGTGGGGCTAGAGCTGTTTAAGGGGGGCAGGTTGTTTGTAGGGGTACATGCTGTTTTGGGGGGACTGGGCTTTTTGGGGTGGGCATGGGCTGTGTGTGGGGTGCCTGGGCTGTTTGTAGGGGAACAGGTTGTTTATGGGGGCACAGGCTGTTTTGTGGGGGCCTGGACTTTTTCTGGGGGGAAAGGGGCAGGGGCTGTTTGCGGGGAGCCCGGACTGTTTATTGGGGGCCAGGCTGCTTGTAGGGTCTTGGCCTCTTTGTGAGGGGCCCAGGCTAATTGTGGGGGGCTTGGGCTGTTTGTGGGGATAAAAACTGTTTATGCAGGTTGTTTAGGGGGTCTTGGCCTGTTTGTGGGGGTCCAGACTCTTTGTGGGGTCTGGGGCTGTTTGTGGGGGCACAAACTGTTTGTGGGGTCTTGGGCTGTTTGTGGGGGTCTCGAGCTGTTTGTTGGGACTCATACTATTTGGGGGGATTGAGGCTGTTTTTCAGTTGACCTATTTCAGGTTTTTTGGTCTGTCCCAGAGACTTTCGCTCGAAACCCTGTGAAACAATGAGGAGTGGGATGTGATGATCTATGAAAGGCCCATTAAGTGCAGATCCCATGAATATGTATGGATTGTATGGGACTCCGCGAGGGGCCCCTGACGTGTAAATGAGAGGCCAAACTGCCCATTGTGTTTCTAATCCTTTGTTATAAAGATATTATAAAGCTCTAAAGAGCTGCTAATGAGCCAAATAAAGAGACAACCCGGGATATAATGGGGGTCACTGGTCCAGCAGGTGAGCGTGGGATGATCTGGGGTCTCCCTCACTGTTGGATGCAGACCCTCATGGAACAAATCCACATTAAATAATACATAATCCAATAATATTTACAGCTTTTATTACATTTGTACCAAATCCAGCATTTCTTGGCACTAAAATAGTTTATTTTTGTAATAAAATATTTGAGGGACTGCGGATGTTACATAGAAATTACGTGACCCCCTGGGGTGCAGAATATGATTTAATTCCCGGGATAATCAGCAGGGCTTGGAGTGTATGGCGGGGGGTCTATTTTAGTGTTTAATAATATAAATATAATAATACAAACTTATATTTATCCCATGTGTTCTGTCCCTTTAATACTTTGTGTATAAAAGTGTATGATAATAGATCTGTCTGTCTGTATGAATCTGTCTGTCTACCTCTATCTATATATGTATGTATCTGTCTATCTATCTATCTATCTATCTATCTATCTACCTCTCTATCTATCTATCTATCTATCTATCAGTATCTATCTATCTATCTATGTATGTATCTATCTGTCTGTCTGTATCTATCTATCTATCTATCTATCTATCTATCTATCTATCTATCTATCTATCTGTCTGTCTGTCTATCTATGTATGTATGTATCTATCTGTGTATGTATGTATGTATCTGTCTATCTATCTATCTATCTATCTATCTATCTATCTATCTATCTATCTATCAGTATCTATCTATCTATCTATGTATGTATCTATCTGTCTGTATCTATCTATCTATCTATCTATCTATCTGTCTGTCTGTCTATCTATCTATCTGTCTGTCTATCTATGTATGTATGTATCTATCTGTGTATGTATGTATGTATCTGTCTATCTATCTATCTATCTATCTATCTATCTATCTATCTATCTATCTATCTATCTTTCTATCTATCTGTGTGTGTATCTATCTATCTATCTATCTATCTATCTATCTTTCTATCTATCTGTGTGTGTATGTATCTATCTATCTATCTATCTATCTGTGTGTGTATGTATCTATCTATCTATCTATCTATCTGTGTGTGTATGTATGTATGTATCTGTCTATCTATATATGTATGTATCTATCTATCTATCTTTCTATCTATCTGTGTGTGTATGTATGTATGTATCTGTCTATCTATATATGTATGTATCTATCTATCTATCTTTCTATCTATCTGTGTGTGTATGTATGTATGTATCTGTCTATCTATCTATCTATCTATCTATCTATCTATCTATCTATCAGTATCTATCTATCTATCTATGTATGTATCTATCTGTCTGTATCTATCTATCTATCTATCTATCTATCTGTCTGTCTGTCTATCTATCTATCTGTCTGTCTATCTATGTATGTATGTATCTATCTGTGTATGTATGTATGTATCTGTCTATCTATCTATCTATCTATCTATCTATCTATCTTTCTATCTATCTGTGTGTGTATCTATCTATCTATCTATCTATCTATCTATCTATCTATCTATCTATCTATCTATCTATCTATCTATCTATCTATCTTTCTATCTATCTGTGTGTGTATGTATCTATCTATCTATCTATCTATCTGTGTGTGTATGTATCTATCTATCTATCTATCTATCTGTGTGTGTATGTATGTATGTATCTGTCTATCTATATATGTATGTATCTATCTATCTATCTTTCTATCTATCTGTGTGTGTATGTATGTATGTATCTGTCTATCTATATATGTATGTATCTATCTATCTATCTTTCTATCTGTGTGTGTATGTATGTATGTATCTGTCTGTCTATCTATCTGTCACAAATGAATCCTCCTACTCACCTAATGACTTTATCTCTAGTATCTATAATAACAAGTGGTTGCAGTTACACGTTTTTATGTACGTACAGTGTTTGTTTCTGCAATAATCTGTCACTCTGAGTAATTACCATCACATGATAATTAGAATCTAACGTGTTTATTGCGGGGGTCTCGTTATCCCCCTCGGCTAAAGCCCCTCACTGGGCAGGGCTGAGCTGAGCCCCCAATGTCTAGAACCAGATGATCCTTTAATTGGCTGAACTGGTGTTTTAGTCGGAGCCTTTCAGGGGCGATGAGCCATCACATAACATGGTGTCTGCACAGACCTCCCCCGGCCCCCCCATTATCTCCTCACTCACATCCTCCCTGTCCCACTGCAACGGTTGGGATGTATTATCCCCCCCCCCCCCCCACACACACACACACAACTGAGCCCCCCAATGCAAGCCCTCAATGTAAAACCTCTCCTGCTAACAATCCTGTCCTGTGTTGTGTCACCATTCAGAGCTGGGTCTAGTGGCGGAGCAGCAGGTGCAAAGCGCAGGAGCCCAGAAAAGGGTAGGAGCCCTCTGATCACTTAATATATTAGGAAAGTGGGCAGATAATTATATTATAGACAGGTGGTTTGTCCCCCTGGGAGTTATATATACTAGGAAATTGCTTGTCACAAATGACAGGAGTAAAATTGTAAGGCTAGAAATGGTGTTTGCCACACAATGCAAGGCTATGGGCCCTCTGAGCACCTTCGGCGCTTATCGCATGGCTCGCAATAAGCGCCTTTGGCGCATATTGCAAGCCTCTCGCCCTGTGTAGTTTATAGGCCTCGTGCTTGAGTGTTACTGTGTTGGGTTAAGTGTTACTGGCTTTCGGTAAGTGTTACTGCTTAGGGCTAGTTTTACGTCCTTGGGCCTCGTTTTCGTCGCTTTGCCTCAAATGGACTTGCAACCTCCCTCACACGCTCCCTGCCTCTCCCACCCTGCTGCGTGTAAGTTCATTTTAAGCATATTTTAATGTCTTTTCAGTTCCGTGGGTCAGCCGTAATTTTGCAAGGCGCACAGTGCATGTAAAGGTTTGGTCTTAAGTCGTACGGGTCGTAAGTCCTGCGTGCCTCAACTGTTTGCCTAGCTCCGCGAGGCTCTCAGCGCAATGAGTGCCTTCAGAGCTCATTGCAGCCTAAGTCCTGCATGGTCGACTGCTTGCTTCGCAAGGCTGGCAAAGCATGACCAACATTGTAACCGTGCCAGATACTGACAACTATATATATGATATATAGGTATTTATGAATTATTATTATTATTATTATTTATAAATGTAAGTTTTAAAAGCTATATTGTGCCAAATACTAAATGTATAAAATTATCCCTAATAAACCAGAAAGCCCCCTAGATCATAAGCTCTTCTGGCGCAGAGTACTCAATTTATTTATTAATTATATCCAGTAATACTTCAGAATGTGGTAAAAACCTGATAAGAACAAAATCATTTCCATTCCATTTAATTCTGCCTAACGTGCCCCTTTAATGCGGCCCCCGACCCCCACCAGGAATGTGTTTATCTCTTTTTTATTAGAACTTTCTGAGCCAAACAACAACACTTTATGAGTCTGAGCTCTCATTCCAGACATAATTAACCCTTCTCTGTAGCAATAGTTTTTTGTTTTTCCTTTATAGAATCAGAAGTGTACAGAATCAGAGTACTAAAGCAAAAAATATGAGTTATCTCAGAAGGAGAACTAGCACAGAGGTGAAATCAGTCATTTATCTGAACTGTATTATTTCTGTTGCAGAGATGTTTAAACCACAAACTTATCCCTTTCTCTGGCAGGGGGGCTGCAACTCATTGCAAAGCTGGTGAAAAGGGTGGAAATGGCGCCGGATCCACAAAGGAATGCGGCTTACAATAGAATCACATCCCAAGGAGGCGGTTTGCTTAAAATATTAAGTTAAAAATAATTGCATATATAAATTAATACATTAAAATTGTGTTTATTTATTAAAATATTTGTACATTAACAAGTCTAGTTCTTCAAAAGACTACAGTGCCCCTTTAAGTTACATATATCTGTGATGTGTGTACGGAATCAAAATGACCGCCATATTGTATAAGTTGCCATGTCATTCACGCAGACTGTGTGTCACCCACATATGGGTACAAAGCAATAAATAGGCAGTGTTTGTTCAAGAGTGCCAAATACAGGCCTGGGTTTCAGGAAATATATATATATATCACTAATATAGTTTCCATTGAGTGTAACGCCAGCGCATGCGCACAACAGAAACTATACTGACTGCCATGTGTGCGCGCAATGCGTGGCGATAGCCGTGCCTGCACACATAGTGTGCTTACGCAATGCATTGCAGTCGCAAGGGGGGGGTGGGAAAGGATGGGAGAGAGACACAGGGGAGGGAGAGGGTGGGAGATCATATATTATACCGTCGAATATATATATATAAATATGTGAGAAAACTGACACTGAAATACCTGATTTTCACACTATTTGTTGTGTTTTTACCTTGCTTCATTTTATTTTGCACCAAATCTGTACAGCTTGGAGGTTTCCAGTCCTCGAGGGCCATTTCCTACATCACAATATAAAGCCCTTGCGGCTCAGCGCCCCACCCAGGATTACTTTCTGCACATACTTTATCATTTGCAAACTGCTTCCCTTTTGTTATTTTCCTTTCATTTCTGTAAAAGCACCAAATATTAGTCATTTAAGCCCAGAATGAGTTAATAAGGTCAAACTGTCTGACCCTTTTACACAAATCATTTTCTTTCATGGTCTTTCTAATGGAATCAGAATCCTCTTATAAGTCACAAACAGCTTCTTCCAGGCGCTAAGACGTCAGGCCGTCGGGGGGGACGCCAACATTTCACAAGTCAATCAATATATACAAGACATGTCAGGCGGGACTTTTTTTCCTCTCACACACAATAATTTGTCCTGATTTCACCTCCATGAGCCTCTTCTAGGGACACGTGTAACAAGATATATTTCCATTAATTACGTCCCTAATGAGGCCGGGGAGCTGGCGTTGCACAAGCCGTTTTATTTTGCATCATTAGGACATTATGTGCGCCCAACTGCTGCCAAGACAAACCAACCCCCCCATCACCCCCCAGTATATGTAGGCGAGGAGCTCGGGGTGTATATATATGTCCTATGACATCACTGCGCCCGTATCATACAATCCGTGGTTTGGCAGAGAATCGTCATATCTGATTACCCCATTTATTATTAATATTATTATTATTTCTCTCTATATATATATATCTCCTTCTAGATCGCTCATTGTCATGGTGAAGGGGCTTGTATACTTCAATGAAGCTGTGAGCTATACCAAGATGGGCAGGTCATAGCAGGGAGGTCAAACAAATCACGGTCCACTGGAGAAGGAACTGGCAACCCATTCCAGTATCTTTACCAAGAAAACCTTATGGACAAGCACCACCAGAAACAAATGTGCTGCCTTCATAGGGTCAGGGAGAGTGTGACACGACTGAATGACTCAACAACAACATATATGTATATACACACAAACATTACACAAACACACACATATATATATATATATATATATATATATATATATATTTATATATAACATTTTCTGTAGGAGTATATACAGTAACGAAATTACAAATTGCTACATAAGGAGTTGAAAGTTTACAATCTGAGAAAATTAAAGGGATATGGAAGATTCCTGGATGTTACTAGGTATATAATATCCCTGTGAATATATTTACTATGTTTATTTCCTAAATTCAAACAAATAGTCCCTGTATGGGTCTACCCACCGCAGCTCACAAAGACACAGACTCTGCTGTACTTGCTGTGCTTTGTCTCCTACTAACCAATAAGTGACCATCTCTCAGCAACATTCTGCAGTTTAGCCTATCAGGGACCACGCCTCAGCAGCATGTTGCAGAATGTTAGTGAGAGATGGTCACCAGTTAGTTAGTATGAGACATAGCACATACAGGGCAGCAAAGTCTGTGTCTGCATATGCTGCAGTGGGCAGACCCATACAGGGACTATTTGCTTGATTTTAGGCAGAGCTTATAAGCACTTCTTAATAAAATAAAGTACAAAAAAGTAAACAGATACACATGGATATGATATACCTAGGGCCTCATTCAATTAGGGGCCGTAACTCGATCGTAAATCCCAAATCACTAATTTGCTGCGATCGGGTTATGTCCTCGTGTTGCCCTACGCTTACGCTACTATTCATATGGCCAAGCGCGCAAGTCAGCCCACCTTCCCTCTGATCACAAACCATGCTATCTGCAGTAATCATTCGCGGGCCGTAACTTGTGTTTCCAGCCCGCAAACTCGGAGAACTGTAAATGCAAATATAAATTCAATCCAGCACTGTAAATCGCTGTAAATGACGGAGAACACAATGGGAGACATTAGAATTAAAGGGACAGCATTCTCAAGCTCGCAAATCGGCAAAATACAATACTGTATTTCATGTTTAATTTCTGTACAAAGTCCTACGGGCTTGAATGAACTCCAAGCCCGTAACTCACTATTCAAGCCTGTAAAAATGGAGGTTGGATTCCAAAGTTCTACGGGCTTGGAGGTTGAAGCCTGTAGGACTTCTGACGGAAAATAAACATGAAATAAAGTATTATATTTTGAGCTTGAGAATGTTGTGCTTTTAATTCTAACGTCACCCATTGTGTTCCCCATCATGTACAGCGCTGGAATGATTTTATATTTGCATTTCAAGTGCTACGATTTGTAAGTAAGCCCACTGCGACGCCTCCTTGGTACAAGTAAGCTGTGGTTCGCGTTTAGCCATTTACGGGCTTGATGGAAAGGTAATTGGAGCAATTGAATAGCGATTAGGCAAGAGTTGCGCCTGAAACTCTTGCAGCCCGCAAAAGATTAAAGGCTTTGAGGGAAGTATGCTGCGATTGACGAAATCGCAAGGAATGGTAGCTAGTAGAACGTAACCCGATCGGAGCACGCAAACGTAAAGCAATTGAATAGCAACGTATCTTGTGATCAGCATTTGCGAGCCCGGATCTCCAAAACGTAGCAATAGAATGTGGCCCCTAGTAAATAAACCTTCCATATCCCTTTAAGGGGCTTAGGTCTATCCATAAATTGAAGAGCTATTTAAATAATAATGAAGCCTACAATTTATTAGGGCAGTGAAAAAATATATATATTTGAAAATATATAATAATAAAACTAGGAAAAAGCCTGGCTTTTAATAAGAAAAAAATAATTAAAAATAGTTTGGAAGCCTCTGCTGGACCCTGGAGACATCCATGATATATTGGTGGACTTTGTGTGTGTGTGAGAGTGGAGTTTAAATTTCTGGAGAGCTGTGGTTGCATCTATTGATGCAAGGGGTCTGCTTCTGGGCATGTGAGGGTGGTGTCAATTTCAGTCTGACCCAATTATCAAACAAAACCCTCTGAATTCTCCCTGCTCTCTTTTCCTCCACCCATCTTTCCATGATGCAGCTCTCAGTATGTGATGTAACAAACACATAATGGATTCCTTGACTCAGAAAAAGTCTTCAAAAATTCTAATTTTTCAAAAAGTGTTATACGCCCCTAGCACAGATGCTAATAATGTTACTTTGGTACATTTGTCATAAATAAGCGTCTGTGTCACCTCTACCACCAACACAGGATAAAAATGGCAGCTCTGAAACCAGAGGCCTCTTTAAAATACAGCCCTGATCGTCTATTTATGTTCAGAGAATGGGGTTTGTATATTGGTAAAGCTCATGTGTAACTGTATTCTTCTATTGCTACATTCTCCCCCTTCCCCTCCTTTCTCTATCCCTCGCCTTCCCTTTCCCTATTTTACTCTCCTCCCGTCTCTCCTCCCTCCGTACACTCTCTGTTTTTCCTCTCTTCTCCCCTTTTTCTCATTGCCTTTCTCTTCTATTTCTTCTCTCTTCCTCCCCTGCACCTTCCAACTCCAATCTCTTTTTGCCTCCCCATCCCCCATTTCCCCACTTTCTTCTCCATTCCTTCCCTCCTTCCCTATATCTTTCTTCACTCAATGCTTTGTCAATCTGAACAATGACCCTGACAATCATTGTGTCCGTTTCCTACCAAAATACATTTTTTGTTTGTTTTTTACTTTATCTCAGGTGTTTAATGCCTGAAACTTCAGCTCTTGTTAAATCTTTTTGTGAGAACTCTAAGAAATACAGGTTTATTCACAAATATAAAAAAAATGTATAAGACATGAACTCTCTCTATTCCAGTAGAGGTTCCACCATTGTTTCTTGAGAAGACCGAACAAGTTGAACTTTAAAAGGATTTTGCACAGTAATTAAAATGTGAGCAGGAGGTAGATGCCCCCCAGCACTCACCCTACATGACCCCGGGCAGCCACACATCTGACCCTCTTTGTCTTTGCTCTTCTTGTTGTGTGTTGATCGGTTTGTATTTCAGAGGAAGGAAGACTCAATGACCTGGAGCAAGTCATCTTATCTGGTCAGAGCTCCAGGACCTGGAGTAAGAGCCCGGATTATCTCCATAGCACTCTGGGACTAAGCCGGGCTCAATTACATTCAAGTATCTATTTGGTCCAGATAAAACATAAGGGGGTGTTGTTGTTTTCTTTAAAAAAAAATTACAAAATATAAAAGGAATAGACTGCAAAAACACATGGAAATGCGCAAGTTATATAAAAAGACGTCATATCAGCTACAAATAAGGTACAAATATATATATATATACACACACACCAAGTCTACACAAAAAGTATAAAATCTACAGAAAAAGTATAGCATCTGCTAGAAAGGTACCTGGTCTAAAACACTGTGATAGATCAAAAAGGATGGTCAAGGTCTCCAAGAAATAAGGACCAAGATTCTCCTACAATGAAAAGGGTACTCATGGTTGATATCCAAGGAGTCAGCTGAATTGGAAGATATTGGCTCACAGTTGGGGGATACTGAGTTGCCGGCCTGAAGTGACCCCCTGAAGTTAGTCCAAAAAAAGCAGGTTTGTTAATGTTTAAATGAGTTCATATTATGGAGTATTGTTTGGGGTTCACAATGATCATTATTAACCAATAGGTGCAAGTCCATTGGAAATCCTCGTCCTATGTGTCTTGGTAACAGAAAATCAGTCATGAGGTAGAGCTAAACATAGGGTGCTTTCACTAAATGGGCCTAGGGCCCTATGTCCAAGAGCAAATTGACCGGTCATTGAGGTATTTTAGACAATATGTTGCTGTATTTGGGGAGGGGGTTTGGCACAAGCCCCAACACTTGGAACACCAAATGTTCCTGATTCCCTGGAAGAAACCCTTCACTATGAAGACATCGTCATGGGATACAATTCCTCGATGGTGCTTGATAACATGATGAATCCCCCACCGTCCCACCGATATTCCCGGGTTTGTCCCGTTCACACACTGATAACCTGATTAACTTAATCAAACAGCAGCTGTGTTTGTCCCACTAATTAAAGGCAGCTTAATAATTATTACAGCAAATAGCAGCATTGGTTGTGTCCTCATTTACATGTCTAAGCATGGATGGAGTTGGATACCATTCCTGGTCAGGCTGTGTATTGAGGTATAGGGGTAGGTTGCCCCTCTCACTTGTCCATATTCTACTTCGTTACTAGCATTACTAACGAGTAATTGGATCATTAATAATTTGTATCCATTAATACTTTAAAACTTGTGCTGTGATTTCTTGACTGCCAGCAATATGCAATTTAAAAGTTCTTTTAGGATTGCCTTATGAAGAAATTGACTTACAAGATGTTCTAGAAAGTTTAAAATAAATAAAATATTGAATGTATTTTGCTTTAATAACAGGGATTTGCCTTTGTTTCTAACATGATTTGACACTTGGGAGACATTGGAGGAACCAAGAATTCAGATAACATCTCTATTCAATTCTATTGAAAGGATACCACTGCAAATAGCCACTTGACAATAGAACTAAACAACAGAACAATGACAAGTTGGATAACCTCCCTCTCAGGCTACAGGTCAACTACAGTCACAGATACAAGCTATGACACAAGCAGTCTCAGATTTTCTCTAAAAGAGTTTTTATCCTGCTAATATTGTTACATACGTCTCAAAAATGTGCATTGTCCCCAAATTACAGTTTCAGTGATAAAGCTGCAAACATAAAATAAATAACACATTTTTTAAAGTTGTTAAATATATAAAAAATAATATGAGTAATACAGATAATGTTCACATTCATTTAATATACAATAAATTATTTAGCTTTAATCATTAAATGTTACTGTTAATGTTTGTGAGGGCAGGTAAATAGGATCCAAAGGGTCATTGTAGCCCCCACCCCCGTGACTCTGATCAGTGGTCAGCTGTCCAGCTACAGCCTGTAGCCCTCAGTGTGACTCCAAGTCAGATCACTTTAATCCCACTGTTTGGTTTGTTGTGGGACCCTGGGCCTGTAACCTAATCCCTGCGCCTCAGGTAGCCAAGACCCCCACTCATGGCGTGGGGAGGGGGTCTATTGTACAGTGTAGTATTCAAAGCCACAAATCACATTAATTAGCTAATTTACTGCTGGACATTAAATATAAATATATTAATATCTATACAATTCGGGCAATTATACAAGTACTTAATAATAATTATAAATAACACATGTATGGACTGAACATAATGACAGAGACCAAAGAAATGGAACAAAAAATTACAAATAAAGAGCTGTATTGGTAAGGCTTGCATTATCTCTGTTGAACTATTCCACTTCCTTTCAGTAGTGCTCAGGACAATGAAAGCGGTGGGGAGGAGTACAGCCATTAATGAGGTAAACTATTAAGTTAAAGTTTCGGGCTAAAGTTTTGCTGCTTGCACAGGTATTTTTTATGTTAAATAATGGTGAAATAAAACATAAAAACGTGCGTACACTGGCCCTTTAACTAATCACATTGTTAGTGATGATTTCTTAATGTAATACTCCACTCAATTATCTAACACTTCCACTCAAAATTTAATAGCAACCAACTGCAGTTATAATTCTTAATCTGTTCTTTAAAGGGATCTCGGATGTGTCATATTAAGTAACAGGCACCAGCAGGGTCGGGGGGCGCTGCAAGGGGGGGGGGGGGGGGGCGCTGCAAGAGGGGGGGTGCACATTGCTGTAATTCCTCTCTGTGCTGATCTAACTGTATCCCGGATACTCGAAAATGTACATCTCAGGAACATAAAATCACTTTATTCTGTGTGACAGGAGCACCAGGGGAGGGCTTGTGAGCCCCAAACATCTTAATCAGCAAACGAGCGCTTGGTGTTACAATATGTTATGGGAAAGCACAAACAAACAAATACTTAGTTACTAAAAAGAAATAAAAATTATTATGAAACCTTGAAATACGGGTCATAATAGATAATAAGATGCAGCACTTGGATCCTTATCAAAAGCAGAAATGACATTATATTTATTACTACATTAGTGAGACAATCAACTTAAAGAGGGAGTACCCAAACATGGTAGTAACAGCGCTGCATCAACTAATTGTTATTACAAGAAATTAAATCTCAGATGTATCGTATTAATCACACTCTATTTGTACATATTTACACAAAGTGTTTGTTCTTAACATTTATGATACATTTAGGCTAAATCAAAAGTTGTTGTTTTTTTGGGGGGGGGGTTTAATCACAAAGTGCAAAATTTAAAAAAATTACAAAAAAGAGAATAAATGCATATATTCACGCATGTAAATCTAATTTAGATTAGTCTTTACAATACATTTTTTTTGTAATAATGCATTATTAAAATAAAGAAATGATGCTATTTACTTATATTTTAGGCTTCCTTTTTCCAGCTATGGGTGCCGCCATTTTATTATTACTAGAGCTCATTTGATGGCAATATCTGACTCTTGCTGTTGTTGCAGTTGCATATTTATCTGCAACATGGAGCCTCCCGCTCTCACTATCATACGTGTCACGTGTCGGTGTAATGTCACTGGTGACCATCCTGTCACGTGGGCAGGTAACATACACAGGAACACGTGTTCATGGGCCCTGGTTGCACATAAATACGCAGCTGAAGCATTTGCAAGATTCAGACCTGGCTATGAAGTACAAACCAAAATGGCGGCGCACAGAAGGAAACAAAAAAATCAAAACCAAAAGTAAATAGTGCTATACATTTATTTCAAAAATATATTATTACAAGAAAACAAGTTCTAAAGCAGAATATTCACTAAACTGCCGTTTATCTGACTCCAGATTTTTGTTTTAGACTTATACGGTACAATTATGCTAAAAATAAGGAGGTGTATTTTTAAAATAAATTAAAAGTGTGCGAAATGACTATATTTTTCTGTGACCTGTATGGCGGAGGGCGTCTAACACCAGTTAAATGATGTTGTGGTTAAATAAATGACAAATGATTTAAAAGTGACCCCCTGTATTTGATTATATTTTGTAAATAGCGCTACGGGAAATGTTGGCGCTTTATCAGAAAGGAATAATAGTAGTAATGATAATAATGATAACTAATACCAAAATATTAAAATCAATTACAAGTATCTTGAAAATAAATAAAATATGTTTGAAAGTGTTTAAATGACATGTTAGCCTAGTATACGACTTCTATAGAGATTGTCACAGTACCCACAATGCCCAGGGTCTGGTTAGCATATGTTTATAGGGGTCCGGGCAGTTTAGGATTAGAATGGCCCGGCTGTGTCGCATTACAATACATGTTTATTAGGGTTTATGGTGAGGGGCAGGGGGGCTACTTCTGACCCACCAGGGTCCATAGAGAGTTATTTGTCCTCTGGGAGAGGGTCTCCCTAATGAGAATGGCCTGGGGAGGGGTCTGGATTCCCTGGGAAAAGCTCCCCAGTGTGAAACAAGAGCCAGTCACTGATCATAGGAGCCAGATAACCTGACGTAACCCTGTCCGGACTCCAGGCCACAGCCAATCACTCAATCTGCCCATTCAGTTGCTAAATACCCCCGGCCGCCTCAGCATTTTTGCCATTTCTTATCCTTAGTGGCCCTATTAATATATTATTGCCCTATTTTACTTAATTACACTCAACAACAAAGAGCTCTAATGAGTTGGTCATTTTCACTGTCTCGGCATTGGGTAAAATAATAAGTTAACAATAAATAATAACAAGTATATCATTTAACATAATACATTTTTCTACAGTAAATGAATTAAAGTAATATTAATATGTTATTACCTGTAGATTTATATTATATGGTATTTGGAACCTCAGCTCTGTCACTTTAAATAGTATAAAAAAGGTGAATGGCAAAGTGTGGCGTCCAGGTGATAAACTAAAATGAGTATAATTATAAGCAAATAGGAATCCAGGTGAAAGATAATAGAAGATACAAGTTATACACATCTGCATAATATTACCCAGAATCCCTGGCTGAGCTTTTTGATATATAATAAATAATATAATGGATTAGATCTCTGCATGATTATCATTATGTCTCCTTAACCATTACAGGGCCACAGGGGTAAAAAATAGACCCAAAGTGGTCATAGAGACCTATGTGGTCCTCAGCTGTCACAGCCCCGGGGTAATTAAAGGGCCACTGTAGTTCAAGAAAAAAGACACATGTTTGCCACGTATGTACCAAACTAACAATATTAACAGCTGTGTAAGCACGGGCATAAAACACAATTTGGGGGAAAATCTGAAGTTTTGAAGACTATGTTTATGAGTACAGGAATCCATTTTGTGTTTGTTACAAAAATGTCTTTGTTCCAAAAAGAAACAGAAACCAGTGATCCTGGAAGTTGGGAGAGATCTGTATTCACTTTTGTTGAGAAAACCCTCTCTATATAGCACACTTGACATTAGAGCTCAGTGGAAAAACAAGCCCCATAGGATAACCCTCCTCCTCAAGCTACAGACAGGGTAGGAGTATCAAATTGAATCCCCCAAAAAACAATCATCTAAATATAAGATTTTATCTGCAAATATGCTATGCTCCTGTCTTTGCTGCTAATGTGAAACTTTTACCACACTACAGTGGCCCTTTAATATAGTATAACTCCCATGTTCTTCTTGTGTCATGGACATGTCCATCTTGGAATTCCAAGTGACCTGGATGTGAGGCTTATCCTACTGCCACTTGCTCTTCCATTTAATCCTATTGCCAATTCATAGTGGCAATTTTTCAACAGAACTCAATAGAAATCTTATCTGAATCCACACTTCCTCCCATTCCAGACATCTAATCTTATTATGAATAAAATCAGACTACTGTCTCCATTAAATTAAATACATAATGTAATCATTTGAATGTAAATCAGATAATAAAAAAACAATTATCCCCATCTCTAACGGTTCCTGAAGACATTAATATAAGACACATCTTTCTCCTGTCTCTGTGCTGATTTGGTGCTAATTTGTTCAAATTAATATAATTTATTCTCCATTCAAAAAGACTAGTGTAATGTATAAGCAGGAATGGAGCTCAGTGATGATTCACCAAGGTGCACAATGACACTGAGTGTTGTTTTATGATGGGAGATCCCCTTGAAGAATTTGTTTTCTCATGTTGGGAGAGACCATTCCACTAATAGGGGTCGCCCTGGAGACCCCATCTGTCATGATAATGTTGCCTGGTACTGATGGCCATATCTGGGGTCACTTGGTCTTTAAAAGCGTGGAACATCTGCAGAATCCAGCGCCCTGGGAGAGGACAGCTGGGCTTTACATTACTAGTGCACCTACTCAAAGGGATCAGTTACATTTAAAGGCACACTACACGTGTAAATCAATAGATACACAATCAATACACTAGTTGTTAATATCACTGTTGTGTAATTATTAGGCTATTTTTTTTTTTAAATCAATTTCCTCATGTTGTTTCTTTTTTTTAAATCAATATGGCGGCTTGGTCTTTAGCCCATTACTTTAAACCAGGTGGGAGGCATAAAATAATATAATGTCATATAATATAGTATAAAATAACATAATATAGTATAATATAGTATAGAATAACATAACATATACCATAATATAGTATAACATAGCATAACATAATGTAGTATAGTATAACATAAGATTTACTAATAAAATACAATATAGTATAACATAAGATAATATAGTATAATATAACATAATATAGTATACTATAGTATAGAATAACATAACATATACCATAATATATTATAACATAGCATAACATAATGTAGTATAGTATAACATAACATATCCTAATAAAATACAATATAGTATAACATAAGATAATATAGTATAATATAACATAATATAGTATACTATAGTATAGAATAACATAACATATACCATAATATATTATAACATAGCATAACATAATGTAGTATAGTATAACATAACATATCCTAATAAAATACAATATAGTATAACATAAGATAATATAGTATAATATAACATAATATAGTATACTATAGTATAGAATAACATAACATATACCATAATATATTATAACATAGCATAACATAATGTAGTATAGTATAACATAACATATCCTAATAAAATACAATATAGTATAACATAAGATAATATAGTATAATATAGTATAGAATAACAGAACAGATAACTTAATATAGTGTAGTACAACATAAGATAATATAATATAGTATAATATAACAAATAACATAATATAGTGTAATATAACATCATATAATATAGTATGGTATAACATATCATAATATAGTATAGAATAATATAAGATAATATAATATAGAATAACATAATATAGTATAGTATAACATAACATATAACAAAATATAGTATAGTACAACATAAGATAATATAATATAGTATAATATAACAAATAACATAATATAGTATAATATAACATCATATAATATAGTATAGTATAACATATCATAATATAGTATAGAATAATATAAGATAATATAATATAGAATAACATAATATAGTGTAGTATAACATAACATATAACATAATATACTATAGTACAACATAAGATAATATAATATAGTATAATATAACATAAGATAATATAATATAGTATAGTATAACATATCATAATATAATATAGTATAGTATAATATAAGATAATATAATGTAGCATAACATAATATAGTGTAGTATAACATAACATATAACATAATATACTATAGTACAACATAAGATAATATAATATAGTATAATATAACATAAGATAATATAATATAGTATAGTATAACATATCATAATATAATATAGTATAGTATAATATAAGATAATATAATGTAGCATAACATAATATAGTGTAGTATAACATAACATATAACATAATATACTATAGTATAACATAAGATAATATAATATAGTATAATATAACATAATTTAATTTAATATTAAAATATCACTGATGTATCATATTAAGTAAATACTGCCTTTATTTTATACTATTTTATTCAATTTGCTTTTGTTCCTGATATTATTATATATCTGGTAGACTACATCTCTATCCAGTTCTATTGAAAACCTGCCATGTGACAATAAAGATAAATAGCAGAGCAAGTCCCAGTAGGATAAGCCTCACTGGCATGTTGCAGATAGTCTGGTAGCCCATAATGGAGCCTGTACTTCTCAAGCCTACAACGAGCCTATATTGTTAGTTACAAATATTGAAATTAAAATTTTACTGAGAAAAACACTTTTTCAAAGATTATAGCAAAGTAGTTTATAAATATAAGTTTATTATAACTGTATTACCTTATTTTTTAATGAATAACCCTGAGAGAGACTACCTTAAAGGGACACTGCAGTCCTCACTTTAACATATCCTCTTTTGAAGAAACAAACCTAAAAAGAGGCTAAATCTCTTTAAAATTAAAATGACCTTTTATGTGAAATGTTGTGGGAGCTGCCATTTTGGATTCTGTTGAATTACTTCCTGAAGTGAGAGGAGATGCAGAATGTGCAATGGGAATGTGGCATCCACTACTGCCAGTGCCTCCAATATGATGAATGGAGAACTTGTTAGTCTACAGGGACAAATGCTCCCAAGACAGCAACAAACTTAATCAGCTGTGGTGAGAATAATGGAAGGTAGCAGTAAAAAAATTATTGTATGGAAAAGTTACACAGGATGTTTTTTATTTTAGTTTTATTTTAGTAATATTGAATACCATACTCTATATACTTGTGTTGGGGTCTATACCCACCCCCAATGCCCCCCCCTCCTTTGTCCCGCCGCTTCTCCCCCTCCTTTATATATGTAAATACCCCCTCCTCAGTTTATTTCCCTCCCAGCTATATCTACCTTGTAAATAAATATTTAATTGCTTCCAAAAGGTTAAATGCGGATACCAAATAAAACATATCCGGGGGCCATGAAAATAAAGAAGTTCCAGGTAATGTTTCTGATCTGATGTATAATTCAATGTGATGATTGTAGATAAAGAACCCATGAGGGCTGAGCTGTGTGTGAGGTTTCCATTAGTCTTGTTGAAAGCACTAACAGTTGTAGCTGCCACACTCCTATTGTTCCTCTATATTTATTATCTCCTCCCACATCAGCAGAAACCAATATGGTAGATTTCACAGCAGCGTCTATTATTAGTTAATAAGAATATTACATTATTATTTTGCATGTTGCATGTTTTTCAAGGGTTCATTCTTCAGAAATCTTCATAGAACAAAGCTGACCACAGGGGTCCTTTAAGAGTCTGACAATGACAGGGCCAGCAGTGCAGACAAATGGAAATGTCAGGATTAACTCCTGCAGGCAGCACAAGAGTATTGAAGGGGTTAAGCAGCAGGAGTCTTTACACTGAACAGATCCCTGGTGGTGTCTGAATCCTCTAAATCTTGTTTCTGTTTCCTGAGTCATCTCCTGAACACTGGGACAAGTAGAGGCTTCCATATCAATGCTCGGACCACCTGCCCCACCACCATTATTATTCACATGAGCTCACAATGCAGGCCAGGCTGAGCCTCTCAACTAGTCCAGAGCCCCTAATGAGAGCAACTAGCCCAGAGCCAAAGAGGGGCCATCACTGCCCCTAATGAGAGCAGCCCATCCAAAGCCAAAGATGGGGCCATCTTTGCCCCCATGGTGAGCAACTAGTCCAGACCTAAGAAGGGCCATTACTGCCCCCACTGAGAGCAACTAGTACAGAGCCAAAGAGAGGCCATCACTGCCCCCACTTAGAGCAACTAGTCCAGAGCCAAAGAAGGGCTATCACTGCCCCCACTGAGAGCAAATTGTCCAGAGCCAAAGATGGGCCATCACTGCCCGCACTGAGAGCAACTATTGCAGAGCCAAAGATGGGCCATCACTGCCCCCACTGAGAGCAACTAGCCCAGAGCCAAAGAGGGGCCATCACTGCTCCCACTGAGACCAAATAGTCCAGAGTCAAAGAGGGGCCATCACTGCCCTCACTGAGAGCAACTAGTGCAGAGCCAAAGATGGGCCATCACTGCCCCCACTGAGAGCAAATAGTCCAGAGCCAAAGAGGGGCCATCACTGCTCCCACTGAGACCAACTAGTCCAGAGCCAAAGAGGGGCCATCACTGCCCCCACTGAGAGCAACTAGTGCAGAGCCAAAGATGGGCCATCACTGCCCCCACTGAGAGCAACTAGTCCAGAGCCAAAGAGGGGCCATCACTGCCCACACTGAGAGCAACTAGTCCAGAGCCAAAGAGGGGCCATCACTGCCCCCACTGAGAGCATCTAGTCCAGAGCCAAAGAAGGGCCATCACTGCCCCCACTGAGAGCAACTAGTCCAGAGCCAAAGAGGGGGCATCACTGCCCCCACTGAGAGCATCTAGTCCAGAGCCAAAGAAGGGCCATCACTGCCCCCACTGAGAGCAACTAGTCCAGAGCCAAAGAAGGGCTCTCACTGCCCCCACTGAGAGCAAATAGTCCAGAGCCAAAGAGGGGCCATCACTGCCCCCACTGAGAGCAACTAGTGCAGAGCCAAAGATGGGCCATCACTGCCCCCACTGAGAGCAAATAGTCCAGAGCCAAAGAGTGGCCATCACTGCTCCCACTGAGACCAACTAGTCCAGAGCCAAAGAGGGGCCATCACTGCCCCCACTGAGAGCAACTAGTGCAGAGCCAAAGATGGGCCATCACTGCCCCCACTGAGAGCAACTAGTCCAGAGCCAAAGAAGGGCTATCACTGCCCCCACTGAGAGCAAATAGTGCAGAGCCAAAGATGGGCCATCACTGCCCAAACTGAGAGCAACTAGTGCAGAGCCAAAGATGGGCCATCACTGCCCAAACTGAGAGCAACTAGTCCAGAGCCAAAGTGGGGCCATCACTGCCCACACTGAGAGCAACTAGTCCAGAGCCAAAGAGGGGCCATCACTGCCCCCCCCCCCCTGAGAGCATCTAGTCCAGAGCCAAAGAAGGGCTATCACTGCCCCCACTGAGAGCAATCTGTCCAGAACCAAAGATGGGCCATCACTGCAGCTGCTGCCAGTAACAAGTCCATAACCAAAGAGGGGCCATCACTGCCCCCACTGCCAGCAACAAGGCCATAACCAAAAAGGGGCCATCACTGCTCCCACTGCCAGCAACTAGTCCATAACCAAAAGGGGCCACCACTGCCCCCACTGCCAACAACTAGTTCATAACCAAAGGGGGCCATTACTGCCCCCACTGAAAGCAACTTGTACAGAACCAAAGAGGGGCCATCACTGCCCCTAATTAGAGCAGCCCATCCAGAGTCAAATATGGACCCTCACTGCCTCCACAGATAGCAGCTAGTCCAAAGAGAGCCCATTACTGCCTTCACTGAGAGCAACTAGTCCAGATCCAAGAATGCTCCCTCACTGCCTCCACTGAGAGCAGCTAGCTCAAAGTCAAAGAGGGTCCCTCACTGCGACCAACTAAATGGGTCCTTCCTGCCCCCACATATAGTATCTAGCCCAGAGCCAAAGAGGGGCCATCACTGACCCTATTGAGAGCAGCCCATCCAGAGCCAAAGAGGGGCCATCACTGCCTCCAATGAGAGCAACTAGTCCAGAACCAAAGAGGGCCATCACTGATCGTAATGAGAGCAACTACTCCAATGGTGAAAAGGGGTCATCATTGCCCCCACGGAGACCAACTAGTCCAATGCCGAAGAGAGTCATCAATGCCCCCACTGAGAGCAACTAGTCCAGAACCAAAGAGGGGCCATCACTGCCCCTAATGAGAGCAACGACTCCAATGCCGAAGAGGAGTCATCACTGCCCCCATTGAAAGCAACTAGCCCAGAGCCAAAGAGGGGCCCCCACTGAGAGCAACTGGTCCAGAGCCAAAGAGGGACCCTCAAATAATCACTCAACACGACTTCCTCCATCTTTGTTTCATTTAAATCTGTACAATAGGGAAGCACTTTCCTTTGTATGTTTAGTATGTAGTTTTAATGCTTGTTATTATATTGTCAGATCAATTATTTATCCTGCAAAAATAACTTTTGTAATGTTGAAAATATGTGGATCGAAAATTTGGGAGTTCATTGATTGTTTAATTATTTCTCTATATATGCGTTAAGTACACGCCATGCATCGTCTATTTACGTATTATATATATATATATCGATAGCCCAACTGGAATGGTATAAGGATTTGCTTTTTTTATTTTACAGAACATGCCCACAACTTTGAAGATGTTTTTTTATTTTTTATTTTATTGTGAAGCAAACAACAAATAGGACAAAATAACAGAAAAAGTCAATGTGCATAACTATTCACCCCCTAAAGTCAATACTTTGTAGAGCCACCATTTGTGGCAATCACAGCTTCAAGTCACTTTGGATAAGTCTCTATGAGCTTGCCACGTCTTACCACCGGGATTTTTGCCCATTCCTCCTTGCAAAAGTACTCCAGCTCCTTCAAGTTGGATGGTTTATGCTTGTGAACAGCAATCTTTAAGTCTGACCACAGATTTTCTATTGGATTGAGGTCTGGGCTGTGACTAGGCCATTCCAACACATTTACATGTTTCCCCTTAAACCTCCCAAGTGTTGCTTTAGCAATGTGTTTGGGGTCATTGTCCTGCTGGAAGGTGAACCTCCGTCCTAGCCTCAAATCAAACACAGAGTGGTACAGGTTTTGCTCAATAATATCCCTGTATTTAGCACCATCCATCTTTCCCTCAACTCTGACCAGTTTCCCAGTCCCGGCTGCGGAGAAACATCCCCACAGCATGATGCTGCCACCACCATGTTTCACTTTGGGGATGGTGTTCTTTGGGTGATGTGATGTGTTGGGTTTGCGCCAGACATAGCGTTTTCTTTGATGGCCGAAAAGTTAAATTTTAGTCTCATCAGACCAGAGCTCCTTCTTCCATACATTTTGGGAGTCTCCCACATGCCTTTTCGCAAACTTAAAATGTGCCATTTTGTTTTTTTGCTGAAAGTAATGGCTTTCTTCTGGCCACTATGCCATAAAGCCCAACTCTATGGAGCGTACAGCTTATTGTCGCCCTATGTACAGATACTCCAGTCTCTGCTGTGGAACTCTGCAGCTCCTCCGGGGTTACCTTAGGTCTCTGTGCTGCCTCTCTGATTAATGCCCTCCTTACCCGGTCCCTGAGTTTTTGTGGGCGGCCGTCTCTTGGCAGGTTTGCTTTTGTGCCATCTTCTTTCCATTTGGTTCTGTGGATCATCAAAGATTTGGATATTTTTTTATAACCTAACCCTGACTTGTACTTCTCAACAACATTGTCCCTTACTTGTTTGGAGAGTTCCTTGGTCTTTATGGCAGTGTTTGGTTAGTGGTGCCTCTTGCTTAGGTGTTGCAGCCTTTGGGGCCTTTCAAAACAGGTGTGTATATGTAATGACAGATCATGTGACACTTAGATTGCACACAGGTGGATATCATTTCACTAATTATGTGACTTCTGAAGGTAATTGGTTGCACCAGAGCTTTTTTTGGGCTTCATAACAAAGGGGGTGAATACATACGCACATGCTAATTTTCTGTTTTCTATTTCTAAAAAATAGTTTTATGTATATATTTTTCTCATTTCACTTCACCAACTTAGACTATTGTGTTCGGATCCATCACATAAAATTCAGATTAACAAAACATTAACTGTAATGGCTGTAATGTAACAAAATAGGTAAAATGCCAAGGGTGTGAATACTTTTGCAAGGCACTGTATATCATATATTGTGACAAAACAATTCTATAACTTCTGTTAACCACCACAATAAAATAAAAAATACAAGGTCATATTTTTGTTGTTGCAATGATAAACCAAAGAAATAAGAAAAAAATGTAAAAATAATAATTAATTAAAAAAAGCTGTTACAACCTTTATATTGTAGTCAAAGTCATTATTAAGCAATTCATTTTTTTTTTTAAAATAAACAGTCACAGATTTTTAAAAGTTAAACAATTCCCTCCCACTTATCCAAATGTTTGGCTAAAATATAAATAGTCCACCATTTTCTTCCAAGCATCATAGAAAAAGTAGATTAAAAATTGAATATTTATTTATCAGCAGATATTTATTGCTAGGTTGAGTTTTCATACCATTAAAATTTAAAAATAATACCAATAGAAATTTATTGGGAAAAAAATATAATTATATCTAAAGTTATCAATATTATAAACTTGATATTTTTAATTGTTAGAGAAATGGCCAATATAATGTCTTTTTTTCCTTTCTTAGGATTATTCATGAGATGCCTCCACTGTTTAATTTTTTAAAATATATTTGGTTTTCCAAAACACCCTGAATCTTCCAGAAGTTACCTAAAAAAATATAACTAGAAGCAAAACCTGATACATAAAATATTGAACTTTGGGTCTTGTGGCAGGAAAAAAAGAGAATAATAAAAAAACAGGCATAAAAAAGGGTAAATGGTAAAAAATATAAATATAAAGAGCAGAAAGACTGCTGAGGCACGAAGTCTTTTAAGGCTCCTTTTTTGTCAGTTCTCTCAGAATGAAACAAAAAAAAAAAGAAGTAGAAAAAAAAAATCTTTTGTTTTGTGTGTTTTTTTTTCCAGACTAAATACCCCAAAATGCGACAAGAAAAGTTCTTTTTAGGTCTGGCTTTCAGAAAAGCATGGAGTGAATAAAGCTCATTGCTTCTTTGGTTGTGACCTCTGACCCCCAGGGTGCGGAGTCATTTTGTCCTGGGTGCACGGCTTTCCCACAGCCTGTCTGAGGAGAAAACAACAGTTTAGCACCAGAATCCAACGAAAAATAGCAGGGGGAGTTTACTGATTAATATTCATGAATAGGGAACAGCCGGGTTTTGTAAACTCAACGAAACTTCTCATGCAAGATGGGTTTGAAGGAGGAATACATTAGAAACAAAAAACTATAGAGTATAAATATAACTTGGCACAAAATGGTGGACCCACTTAAACGGTTGAACTATTGTTTGAACAAGAAAATAAAAAAAATATTTTATATATCAATTTTTGGGATAGGACAAGCTATATTTTGTTATTATTTTCTAAAATATTTCCAGACACTTTACCTCTGAGCACTTGTGCCCAGCCTGGAGCAGAGCATCCCAACCAGCTTAGTGTATATATATCTATATATATAATTTTTTTACTTAAAACTCATTTCCATATGGAAAAGTTTGTTTTATTTCTATAACTGGCATTTTGTTCCAGGTTTTAAATGTATTATTTAATTCCTTACCAAAAATGTTCTGGAAGGAAACCTCACTTTAAGAAAAATAGAAAGTTTAATGTATACATTAAATTATTTTTTGTTTTACATAGAGCTGTATAAGAGGAGTAAATTCATTGAATATCACAAATACTTAGGATATAAAAATAGAAATATAAAAATACTAAGACAGATGGAGTTGAGGCCTTTATATGCTGCTATGGCCTGTGCACTTTTTGTATTTAATTGTATTTATATGGCATTTAAAATGGCTGTTGTGATAAAATGAGATCTCATCATAACTTATTATTTGTAAAAAATAAAATAAAAAATAAAATAAATAAAATGGTGGCCATTTGCACAGTATCCACCGAGGAGGTTATTATCTGTTGTATACAAGTTTGACATATTACTGCATTGTGGCTCAACGGCTGCCAGGGCCAATCCCTGGAGGTATTTATATATTTAAAGCATATTAATCAGCACTGGTACCTTAATTTAAAAAAAAAAACAAAAAAAAAACGCTATGAAACATTTTCAAATTTCCTTTCTCAGATACAACAAATACATAATATACTTTTCACAGTCTTTTAAGTACACATTTTTTAAAGTACAATTTTAATGTATTGTCCATTTCCTCTACATTTGTTAGATTACTAGCTGGTGTTTTGGGGGTTTCTTCTATTAAAAAAGGCACCCTCACTTGTGTTGAATCTTATAATTTTTCCCTAGAAAATAATCATAAAAGAGTTCATAAAAAATTACCTGTTATGAAGAGTTACAATTATTTTATTTAATATATTTATTTACATTTGTATATAACACAATTATTAAAGTTATAATTTTTGTCATTATTGTTTCTTATTAAATGTTATTGTATATAACAAAATTCATCTTGTCTAAATATGTTGCCTCCACACACGTCTTTGTTTATGTTAGCTTTCAAGTGAATTCTTGTCTATTTTTAGTTTATTGAACATCTTAAGGAATGTGAAAGTTTGTTGTTGTCAGCCCCCCCCCCCCCCCCCTTTGCTCAGCGCCTGACAGGTCTCTGTGGCCCCCACAGTGGGCGATATTATAAATAAGTACATTCCGCTGTCTCCCAACCGGCCTCTGATAAATCTGTCATTTCAGGACTAAATCTAAATCAAAGCAAAACTTGTCACTCAGCATCTGGACACTGATAATATTATCATCTTCAAACATGACCTGTGCTGGGAGTAAGAGCCTCCACACGGGCCTAGTGGGAGCATTCCAACCAGCCTAGAGTAGATGTGCGGCACTGCAGAGATATGCACTAATGCTAACCGCCATTAAGAAGATTATTAACTAAAGTTTTTTTTTGGTCCCAAATAACCCTGTTTTTCCCCAAATCCTTATATTCTTTTGATTATATATTTACATTATATATATATATATATATATATATATATATATATATATATATATACAGTGGTACCTTGGTAGTTAATTGAGTGCCAGACTCGACAAGTACCAAGTTCTCAGTTTCTGCTCATCAGGACGTGTTAAATACCAAATTTGACAAGTTCTGAGGCAGGCGAGTACAAAAGTACCAGTGTATATAGAATTGATGCCTTTGAATCGTGGTGTTGAACAAGACTGCTTAGTGGCCCTTGGACTGCAAGAAGATCCAATCAGTCAGTACTACAAGAAATCAAGACGAACTGTTCACTAGAAAGTTTGATCATGAGACTGAAGATAAAATATTTTGGCCATTTCATGAAGAAAGGATTCCCTAGAATCTGATACTGGGAGAGATTGAAGGCATAAGAAGGGGACGACAGAGGCGGAGATGGATAGATGAAGTCACTGAAGCAATGAACATAAACTTGATGGATCTCAGGCAGGCAGTGAGTGAGAAATGCACCTGGAGACTGAACGACTAAATCATAGTGTATGAGGACCCTGTTTATGTATAGAAGATTCCATCTTGTCTGGTGTCATCAATTCATTAAAGTCAGATCCTGAGGGTGTGTCTTTTATAATTTTATACATATATTTTTATAATTAGATCTTTTGAATTTGACACCTGCACATGCTCAGAAGTAGGCGGCTTCCAAAATTAAATGCAATCCTGCTCTCCAGAAACATACATGCCCCACTCATACATACAACATTATCCAAAGTATCATGGATACCTTCGGAGACCAGCCAAGGCAAATTTTCTAATTAACAACCTGCCTAGATATGTTCTTAAATATACAAATATATATATATATATATATATATATATATATATATATATATATATAGTGGGCATATGCTTAAAGGAAGCCATGTTTAAAATGGTTATGGATTGCAAGAGTGAAGTCTTTGTGGGCACATTTGCATGTTCCTGCCCAGGTTCCCAGAATGCAGTGTAATAACTGTATTTCTCGTAATACAGAGCATAAAACAAGTTTTGTAACTTGTTTTAGACATTCAAGCGTGAGCACAAATGTACTATTAGTATAAAGTATATACGATAGATAGATAGATAGATAGATAGATCATTTTATCATGTAGTGGTCCTAAATTGGTCACTTGGTTATTAATTGAAGTTACATTCTATTTTTCAGGACTTGATAAGACAATATAAAATATTTTCAAGGTCAGAATCTCCAACAAGGTCAGACTGGAAAAATAATTTGTTTAATGTAGAAATTCATTTTTACCGACCTAAAAAAAATTCTCCCCCACCCGTCCAGCTTTACAAAGACACATATTTCATTAGCACCGTCCAGACTGCCCTTTATCACATTAATTGAAGTGGACGTTGGAATCCTTGATAACACTGGGCTTTGTGTGCTCCGAGCAAGCTAGGAAATAAACAAGATCTAACCACAGGAGCCAGAGCAGAATGAGAAGGGAAATAAATATAATGGGCTATATTCACCAAGAATTGTTATAAAGGACTGCTGTCTGTCACAGCTCTTCACGGCGTTCACTAAGATTTAGCGAGATTCTTCATACAGGGCTGTCATCAGAAAACTCTGTGCCTAGTGAATATGTCACAGCCTCCCCATTTATCAGGTACAGTGTATATATATATATATATATATATATATATATATATATACTGTTTAAATTATATTTAAATATGAAATGACTGCATATTGCAAAACAAATGATTTAACTATGAATACAATATACCTGTTTATCTACAATATGTACTTTTGTGTATTTTATTTTATCAATAAGGGCTTGACTTAAATCTTACAAATAGTTTCTAACCGGTTTTCCCCTATGCAGCTCATGAAGACAGTATACTGTATAGGGGTTGCACTGTCTCCTAGTAACCAGTGTCAAAATTCTGCAACATGCTACTGAACCACCCGACTATCCCCACTTCAATCCATTATGAATGCCTCCGCCAGACTCATCTTCCGTACACAACGCTCAGTGTCGGCATCACCTCTCTGTCAGTCACTCCACTGTCTTCCCTAAGACTCAAGAATAACATTTAAAATCATGACCCTAACTTACAAAGCCCTCAACAATAACGCTCCCCCTTACATCTCTGCTCTCATCTCCAAATACTCACCCACCCTCTTCGCTCCGCTAATGACCTTCTTCTTTCTGCAACTCTTATCACCTCCTCTCACTCCCACCTCCAGGACTTTTCTTGTGCTGCCCCTAGTCTCTGGAACTCCTTGCCTCGCTCCATCAGATTATCCCTTTGCCTCAAAACATTTAAAACCTCACTTAAAAAGCATCTCTTTAAAGAAGCGTATCACCTTCCACCCTAACACACTTATCACCTCTCTCTCCCTCTTTTACCACTCACTATACCTTAGATTGTAAGTCTGTGAGTTTCTTTCCTAAGTACTTTGGGAATTCACCATGGACATTGGATTCCTAGCTCAAAGACAGGGCCCTCCTTGCTTGGCTTTATGTTAATTTGTATAAATAAATAATAATTGGCTAATTTGAAACCCATATAACAGTGAAAATCCATGACAAAATAACATGTGTAATTGTGATATAGTATAACTTTAAAGACTTTAGTAGGTTTAATGTTCTTTTAAAAGCGCCCGTTTTTATCCTGATCTTGTATGTTATGCAGGCCGCCTACACAAGGGAAAAGATAGGGAGGATGACTGAATGAGTATATAACCAATCTGTAACCAATCACAATCTGCGCTACGGAATATGTTGGTGCTATATAAATAAGAGATAACATCAATAATATGTGCGTAATCTATCTAACATACATAGGAACCATCAGGCATCTCTTCCCAGTACCCCTGGTATCCCAATGAAAATGTCCCTGCTCAGACTAATAACAGTCGTGCACCCTATATAGGTCAGAAAACATATGGTCACAGAGAGTTGAACTAGGCTAAACAACAAAAAAAACATATACTGATATGAACAGAGTACAGCAGATACGATCTCAGGGGGCGGCACCAGTCCCAGGATCAGCTACTGACAACCACCCATAGCTCAGTACTAGCAACTAATGGCAGCCTGCTAACCCATGGAAATGTGCTGCCCTAGGCCTGGGCTTTGTCAGCTGGGCAGACCTACCCCACTAGTGACTCCTTTTAGCTCACTTTGATCCTTGGAAGGTCTATTTGCACACTATGCTCCTACAGATGTCTGACACAAGACATGTCACTGCCATTAGTACTCTCTGCTTGGAGCAGGAACTGACCACTTGAACGTGTCACTGTTTGTTATCTTGTAACTGGGTGTAAATATACAATGTTTTCTGGTGGTTCCACTTTCAGATAATACTAAGGAATCTGTCCAGAAGTGACCCATCTGTGAGGTCCAGTGCTTCTTTTTGTATTTATACAGATCTTATTTATCTCATTATCATCTTATCTTAGGTTTCCCTATTATTAGCCTTGTAGTTTAGGAAAAACATAAAAAAATGTGTGAAGCATGTAACAGGCTAACAATATCAGCAAGTCATGAGCATAACATCATTTTTTGAGAAAATTTGACGTTTGAGCATTTGCTGCTAGTGTCTAGGGGCCGATATACTTGTTATACTTCCTGTTCAGAGCAGGGAGAGACAGTTGTTTAGTTTGTAGTGTGGTGGCCTCCTTTCAATATTATATATGGGAAATGTAAAATGCTGAAAGTTGAACTCACTCACAACTGAGGCCACAAATCCCCCCCATACTGCTGAACAGAAGAAACGTCAGTAGTCTCCAGTCCAAAAAGCAGCGCTTCAGAGGATCCAAACAGGAGCTCATAGACACAAGAAGAGTCTGCTAAAATTACCATATGGGTCCGAATATAAGCCGCACCTTTTTTCCGATTTTTGGGTTTGCGAGTTACGGGTGCGCCTTATATTTGAGTACTATCTTTTTTCCCCTTGAATTTTACAGGGGCGGCTTATATTCGAGCCAATACAGTACATTTTCTCTATTAATACGTTTTCAGTAAATAATTACATATAATAGTAATTTAAATGTATTTATATTTTTAGTCGCTACAAATATTTTCTAAAAAGTTTAGTTCTTCAAAAGCGCATCCTTTGAATATAATGCTAAAAATATACAGCAAACCATGGGCCTCATTCTATTATCGGCCGTAAATCGGCCGTAAGGCTGCGATTCCTTGCGGGGGTTCAGTTAACTCGCGATTCTATTATACGGCCCTGCAAGGATCTCATCTTACGGCCGGCCGCATATCTTAGAACCGGCCGTAATCTCAGAAATCTAAAAACGCAAAAATAAATTCAAGCCTGCACTGTACAGCTCTGTAAATGCTAGGGATCATATTGGGGGACATGAGGATTAAAAGTAACCCACTCTCAAGCTTGCACATCAGCCCAAACCAGAGTTCAAATTAACTGTTTATTTTCTGGCTGCGGCGTGGGCGGCTCTGAGGTGCTCCAAGCCCTATGGACTTTTTACATGGATATTTTACGGATATTAAAAAAAAATTATTTTGCGGATTTGAGTATAGGGGAATTATGTGCTATTTTTTCTAACACCTAAAATCCCTTTATAGTCTTCTCAAAGTGCAGGAGGGCTTTATTTGAGCTATTTTATGTGCTTAATTGGTGCTAGCGGGACCTCTTTCCTGCAAGTAAGCTGCGGCTCGTTTTTAGCCTTGCAGAGAGGTTTCCCGGAGCAATTGAATTGCAAATCTCTTGCGGCCGTTTTAGATCAATGGCTTTCCTCCGGCGCGAGCGGCCGCAAGAGATAGCAAGGCACCGGCCGCAAGCCTGCCGGAATCCCCGGCCGTAAGGGAATAGAATAGCAGAATAGCTTGCGGCCGGTCCTTGCGGCCCCGCAACGGCTGCGGCCGATAATAGAATGAGGCCCCATTTCATTTTACACAGAGCTCCGGAATATAATGTATTTATTTTAAAACATGTGAAATGATATCTGGTCATGAGAGTATAATGAGAGTATAATTTAATAAGTAATATTATTTTTCACAACAGCTCCCAAATCAAATTAACAAGAACAAATCTGAATTAGTTGTAAGTAATGTAATTAAGGTTGTAATGTAATTATATTATATTGTAATATTATATCTCCATGTATTTCAGAGCATTATAATCAGATAAAGTAATGTATATAACTTTGTAACTAGAGATATAGGTTTAGTGGCACAAATGATTACACAATCCAACCTGTCAATCACAATCCATTGTTATGTCTTTAGTCTCAAACTTACATTTGTTTCTGGATCTATACAACAATTTGTAATCATTTTATATCATTTAATTGATATATCGTCCGTTTATTGTAATGTTCCAGGTCTTTACTACAGAACCCTATTATCCTGTTTGTAAGGTATAACTAAAAACTGCCATCCCTATTACATAGATTTTATGCACAAATCTGTTTGCAGAACAATAGAAAAATGTATTTATTTGAGTCTTTTTTTTTTTGCGCAGAAAAAGACATAAAGCTTTGTTTTTTATAGGAGGAAATAAATGTTGGTCCCTTTATATTTTATATACAGTAATTCTTTACTGTTTATGCATTTTATTCTCCAGGATCATTCCCTCTGCTGCTTTCTCAAGAAGGTATGTCCTTGAAAACCAATGAGTTTTTCATTAGTCTTGTTGAAAGCACTGGCAGTTTTAGCTGCATCTTCTCATTTTGCCAATGGAATCTTCCTCTGCATTCAGAGTTCTCTCAAGAAGCAGATTAGCAGAAAGCAAAATGGCAGCTTCCCCTACAGCATAATTGCACATAAAAACAAATAAATTGCAGACTATTTTTTAAGTTTAATTCTTCAAAAGAGAATAATGTAAATGTGGGGCCGCGGTTATTTAGGTGTTATATATAGAGATCCCGCTCCCTGCTGATGATAGCCAGTAAGCTTAAAACAGCTGTACATGGATAGGATTCTCGGCTTGTATATAATTCAACCTTGGCTTTGCATTAAAGCTGTGTAATACAGCAGGCATAAGCATAAAGGAAGCCATGTTTGAAAATGGCTATGGATTGAAGAGCAAGGCATTTGTGGGCACATTTGCATGTCCCGTCAGCTTCCCAGAATGCAGTGTAATAACTGTTTTTCTCGAAATTAGGAGCTGGAAGCAGGTTTTTTAAGTTGTTTTAAACATTCAAATGTGAACACAGATGTACTTTTTATTTACTAATATATATATATATATATATATATATATACTGTCAGTTTCCCTATAAACAGGTGCTACTGCCCAGGGTATCGGATGGCGCCTTCCAGTAAATATATTAAGATTTAGGAGCATGAGCTGAATATAAAATATACATAAGACAGAGAAGGAAAAGCTGGTTTGTCAGAATATAAAAATGTCCTTTTTGTGAGAATCTCTCTCCCTGAAGACCCTCAAACTATTCCCAGGCAAAGAACAACAAGACAGAGGAAATTAAACATAAATAAAGACTGACTGGCCCATTAAGTTTGTCTCAACACCATCCAGCCAACATCACTGTGATTATTCATTAATCTCCGCTGACACAGCTCATTCTCCTGGAAGGTGTAATAGGGGCCCTGAAAGCCCCCGGCCCAGGGTAATAGCTAAACTATAGCAAATAGTAGGAAATGACGTGACCGATCACATTCCCCCCACCCCCAAAAATACAGATTTAGTGGAGTTAACAGTATTGTCTATCCAGATTTAGCAAAAAAATATACAGGTATATATATATATATATATATATATATATATATATATATATATAGGTAGCGAATGTCATGACTGTTTCACATCAATAGTATATATATATATGCCGCTTCTCATTCTCCCCACCCCCAATAATACACATTTAGAAGAATTAACAGTATTGTCCTGTTCCAGGCTTATTAAGAAAAATGTATAAGTTAAAACATAAATAAATACAAATTATATATATATAAAGATTGCATATCAGCGCAGATGGTGCTCTACAAATAAAGGTTAATATTAATATGAATAATAGAAAACGCCTAACTGGAGTATTGTAGGCATCCCAGGATGCATGGGGTTAACAGGCAGCACCACTTCCTCCTGCCCATCTGTAAGTAGTTACTTCCCCCCCCATAAGGAATGAAGGATGGAAGTGAAATGTGATACTGAATTAAATATGACATTTAATAGCAAATAAAGGGGGAGATAACAGGGTCTCACACACAATTCCCAGCGATTGTCGGGTATCTGGTTTCGGATAATGTCCTGCTGCTGCCCCCCACTCACCCCTAGCTGCCCCACTCAATATGTCCCACCATCTGGCTCTGTGTACCAGGAAGGGGACCCCGGTGTCTGATTACGGCTGAGAGCCCACCCTATTGTCACACACAGGTGTCCTCAGACGCTCAGGATACCACTGGAGCTTCACGTACTCACCCGTATACATCAGAGGGACAGGTATCCATTACCAAAAAGCAAATTATCTTCATTTTTTCCTTTACATTTGTGCCATTTTTCAACAATACCTCAGTGTTATGGCTGAGCGGCGTCTGGGGATAAAGTGAGGGAAGAAAGTTAATTAGCCCTTTAAAGGGGCAGCACAACCCCAAACTTTCTATCAGGCATTTAAAAGAGAAGGTTTTATACACATAGTAAAAAAAAATATTTTTCTCCATGGAATATAAGTGATATAACCGAAGATTAACATTAAAATAACAGACACGCAGATAAACAACAGCATGTTTATCTCACCAGTGAGTTAAGGGGAAGTGTAACCAAGGACCCATAGAAAGATTAAAGGGACGTGGGAGATCCTGGGTGATACTAGGTATATAATATAATCCCTGAGTATCTATTTACGAACATGGACTTTATTGTATAAAGAAGGGCTTATAAGCTCTGCCTAAAATCAAACAAATAGTCCCTGTATGGGTCTGTCCTCTGTAGCCGATGAAGACACATACTCTGTAGTACTGGATGTGCAGTGCTCTTACTAACCTATCAGTGACCATCTCTCATGACCCATGCATGATCCATTTAGGCTAAGGTGATAAATAAAAGACACAACGACTGAAAATGGGAGAACAACGGGACACAGCTTTATTATAACAGTTGTAAACAACAACACATAACTTATTTACATGAACTATTGTAGTCCTCTTTCCGGGGGAGGAGCCCGGCCATGGACAGTGACCTCACGCTTTGAGCCCTGCCCAAAGCCCCAATGCTTATCTTAAGCACACCCTGTGAGGTAGGGCCAACGCCCTCTTAGGCCAGTGGGCCGGGCAACTCACCTCCCGCCACGGAGCACGCAAGGGACGCCTCCCGAGGCTGGGATCCCCCCCTGCTGGACATGAAAGCCAAGGCCCGTAAAACTCTCTCCCTAAATTCTAGCATCATTAACTCTAAACCCATTTCTGTAAGGTGAACCTTATCCTTCCCGAAGAAATCGTCGGCACCGGCCGGCTCGAACTCCTTATAACGGATGGCGACAAACCCCAACTTTCTAACAAAACTCGCGAGCTGCTGGTTGATCTTCTGTCTTGCTTTATCCAGACAGACCGGGTCAGGCTCGTTACACCAAGATCTTCTTTTTATCATCTCAGACCAGATAAGGAACGTGCCTGGGAACTTCTTCATCCACTTTTCGACATCTCTTTTCATGACTTTCAACATCCGTCTGATGGGTACCGTTCCCAAATCGTTCCCGCCGGCATGAATTAGTATAACACTGGGCTGACCGTAACGCTGCGCGTATGACCTCCGTTACCAAATTACTACCGTGCCATCCTTCAGGCAGGTATCCACCACTTGCAGTCCCCCCGAGTCGTGTCTACTGTTCGCGACTAACTCCCCTATCCTAAACGCTCCGAAGAACGCCATGAAAAAAAGCCGTTCGGAAAAGTAGAGATTCAAAGGGGTTTCTGCAAACCACCACCAACGCCTGAGCCATTCTCTTTAACAAGGAAAATGTAATCGGCCGCCTGTTATCCGGCCTGTGATCACCGTTGAACATTCCGCACACCACCTTGCGCACTAGGAACTCCTTTGTAAGGTCCCTCTGCCCAGCAAGCTTAAACATGAAAGCCAGCGCCGCGACCTGTTACCATACTACGGCTCTTGTTTTGCCTTGCTCGGCGCACCGCATGGTCTTATCTACCGTCGTGGCACCACCTGCCAGTGCCACTAAGCTATCCCATTTTGCCCACATGCGTCTATACGCGGTCCATGTTGCTGGGGCAACAGACTGTCTCACGAGTCTCGTCACCTGGCAGCTCCAAGCTCCCAAAGTTCTGCGGAATGCATTCCCCCAGGGCATTCGCCTGAGGGGCCAATGCCCTGAAACGATCCTCCTGAAACCGAGAAAGGCCATAAGCAATTCCGTTCTCTACTACTGGGACCTGTCTCGCCTGAAACCATATGTTCAAGCGAAGACAGCATAGCACAAGATGACGGAGTAATCGTACCACCGGTATGGATGTTGCCGTGATGTTGTTCACGGCCTCCACCACGCCTATCTTATCCGAGTGGAATATGACTCGCCGATCCCTGAAAGTCGTACCCCATATGTGTACTGCTACCACCATGGGAAATAACTTGAGGAATGTAGGGTTCTTTGTTAAACCTGCTACTTCCCATTCCTCCGGCCACGCCGCGGAGCACCATCTCCCTTGTAGATATGAGATATGCCCCGCAGCCAACCGGTCCAGATCGGTCTGTGTAGAGTTCTAACTCTGCGTTGGTAGCGTCCTTCTTTTGAAGAAGCACCCGCCTATTAAATTCGTCAAGGAAAACTGACCATACCTTCGCATCGTCCCGCATAACCCTGGAAACTTTTATGAAGTGGTGCGGTTTCGCAATACCTATAGTAGCGAGTGACATCCTCCTGCAGAATATCCTCCTCATGGGGATAATTCTACATGCGAAATTCAACTTCCCTAAGATCGATTGCAACCGTCGCAGGGACACCCTCCGAGTGCCTTGCAGCACACTGAGCTCCGCTCGCATGTCCACCACCTTTTCCAAGGGAAGACTGCACTCCATTGTTGTGGAGTCGATCCGAATCCCCCGAAAAATCAACTGCTCCGTGGGGCCCTCTGTTTTGTCGTGGGCCAGCGGTACCCCGAAATCTTGACAGATTCCGGTGAAAACCTCCAGCATAAAACGGCAAGTGTCGTTTCCAGCTGGACCGACGAACAGGAAATCATCTAGGTAATGCGTAATGCTCCTGTACCCAGCTTCAAGGCTCGCAACCCATTGTAAGAATTTGCTGAAAGCCTCAAACTAAGCACACGAGATTGAGCATCCCATGGGTAAGCATAGGTCGACGAAATAGCTGCCGTCGACGAAACACCCTAGCAGCCGGTGGCTCGACGGGTGGACCGGTAGCAACCTGAATGCTCCTTCAATGTCCACCTTCACCATGAGCGCCCCGGTGCCCGCCCGCCTGACCAAGTCGACCGCCCGGTCGAACGATTCATAAGACACAGTAGCCTGGTCTTTTGATATACCGTCGTACACCGAACGGCCTCTGGGATAGGAAAGGTGTTGTATCAACCTAAATTTACCCTTCTCCTTCTTGGGGACAACCCCAAGCGGAGACACGATCAAATCCTGAATGGGAGAGGATGTGAATGGCCCCGCCATCCTGCCCAGTTTTACCTTGTTGATAACCTTGGCTTGAGCTACCCCTGGGAATTCCCTGGCTGACCTCAGATTCGGGACCAAGAGCCCCTGAATATCAATGCCACACGGATTACGGAATCCCTCCCGGAAACCTTCTTCCAGGAGGCGCGTGGTTTTGGCGGTGCCAATTTACCGTAACGTTTAAGCCACGGCAGCATGGCGGGGAGGCGTATGGGCGTCCTGCCCTTTTGCAGGAGGCTCTCCGCCCCTACTTCCATCTTTTGGTCTAACGCATCTAGCCAGGGGGCTCTCTCCCCCGCAGTTTGAACATGCGTGTTTAAACCTGCAGTTCGGGGCCCATCTACAGACCCCTTTGTTATATGCGAAGCAGGTCTTGGGACCCGCTCCTGTGGTGTGGGTGGGGCCCTTTGCTCCACCGGCCCCGCTCCGAAAGGGCGCCGTGACTCTCATCGGTGTCACAATGTTCAACCAGTATGCCACCACTTTGTCACTCCACACCATGGTTGGCCTTGAGGCCAAGTATTGGCGGAATTCCTCGTCGTACCACCACCAGGCCGTGCCTCCATAGACTTTGTGGGCATTGCGAATTTCGTCTATGTAAACGAATAACCCCGAACTCTGTTCGGGGTGTCGCTCACATAGTACGCAGGCCCATATGGAGAATGCTTGCAGCCATGTATCGAACGTCCTAGGTAACCTCCAAAAGGACTTCCGCCGATCATCTCCCTCCCTGGGGCCCCTCTCGGCCATTTCCGTTTGTCTAGACATGGGGAGAAGGGAGAACAATTCTACGAACTCCCTCCTCCAAATCTTTTCTTTAACCTCTTGAGTAAGATGTGCACCTAAGTTATCCAACGAGCACTTCTTAATAAAATAAAGCTTATAAAAATAAATAGATAAACAGGGATATTATACACCTAGTAACATCCAGAACAGAGGCAAGATTTGTTCCTGGACTGAGTTGCCAGCCCTGCACACGAATTACATTTTACACCAAAGAAAATTTGAAATTCAGAGCCTTAGCAGGTTGTCAGCAATTATTGGCAATAATCTGTCTATTACATATAAAGAGTGTCTTAAATGTGTGGATCAGAAAGGATGATTGACATGTACAAATTCAATGCACTTTTACTGTATGAAAATGCTATTTTTTTTAAATAACATTCATTACTTACATTACCTATAATGTTCAGTTATACTATGTCTGGGAGATTCATTTTGTCACCCCAAATCAATTTCATTTTGAAGTTATTCATAAAGAGCATAACAAACTGGCTGTATGTTGTGTTATCCATTATTTTCTAGAGTCAATTAAACCTGGGAAATCTCACGTTGTTGTTGGTCCATTTATAAGCAAATGAGTCTCTAATACAGATTTTTTTTTGATGAGCTAGTTAGGATTACAGTCTGCTTGTTTGTCTCTGTAGTGGCCAAAATTAAGCCCCCCCCCCCCCCCAATGTAATACAGCAGTTAGACCCCTCTCCCGCACTTATCATGCATTTTGAGCCACACATTACCATACAGGAGCGGCACATTAGCATACTGAGCCTCACATTAGCATACTGAGCAGCACATTAGCATACTGAGCCTCACATTACCATTATGAGCAGCACATTAGCATACAGGAGCCACAAAATCAATTATAAATATTTCAGAAATGATTTGCTGTAGAGGAAAACTACTAGTACAATGTATTGCCAGTTTTTAATGTTCTTTAATTCAAAATCCACTTCATGTAGAGATGACAAGTTAAAGGTTCAAATTCTTGACCTCACTGCTTTTTTCTAGAGATACAGAACAAATAATTTGAATCTGTTTAGAAGCAAAGTTACTGCATAAGGGAAGTCTCCTGTTTATAGAGACATTACATTGGTGTTAGTAGTGGGATTATTTTCTAGTGCAGGCTCCCTATCACACCTTTCTCTTTGGGCCTAGGTGACTCAGGGGTATACGTGCATGGCCGCCCGAACTCTCTGCATATCCACTGCCAGCTGCTTCTTATCCAGTCACAAAGCCCAGATATTGCAGTAATTTACAGTCGGCCTCAGACTGATTTGACACACAGCTCTTGATTTAGAGAGGGAGAGCGGGTCCAACTTGGAGTGTCTTCCTGAGAAATGTGACTGCTTTATGGCCCACTGATGTATTACTGTGTTTTTGCAGCCAAGTTCAAAATCAGTGGGGCCTTGTATTAACCCTTTCAGAGCTGGTGGGGTGGGCAACACAAAGTTTTGTGAATTAAAAACATAACAAATAAATAAATATATTTATATATATATATATATATATATATTTATATTTGTATATATAAGTGTGTGTATGAAGTGCTTTTTTACTTGACAAAAGAGAGTTCCATCTTTTGAAAGTTACACAGTGTTTGTCAAATAAAAAGAAATCACTTAATCTTATCTATCGAACCAGAGTCTTAAGTGCCAATAAAACATTAAAATAATCTGAATAGTGTGAAAAATAATTTCACAAAACATATAAAATAAAAACAACCTATTCAATATATATACATACTAGTCACTTGCCCCTCAAAAATGACGGCATAATATTGTCTTAAAAATTGTGTCTTCTGTCTGTCTCCTTCCCTTCTTTCTCCCTTCCCGTTTTCCGCTCATTGCGCGCCATGCATTGCGCGTTGCACATGCGCAACTTGCAAGTGTTACACACAAACTTGCAGTATGACAACTATGTTAGTGATATATATATATATATATCTCAAATAAATAGTACATTTGTGTTTACATTACCTTCATTTTGCTTGAAAAACTTGTTTCATGCCAAGAATTCCAAGAAATACAGTTATTACACTGCATTCTGGGAATCTTAGTAGAGAAATGCAAATGTGCTCACAAAGACTTTGCTCTTGCGATTCATGACCATTTCAAACATTATATATTATATTATATAGTATATAATAATTTACGCCAAAACATTACAATGAAATAATGATATACTCTTCATACGTTGTATTGATATTTAATGAAAGGTAAGACATGTCATCATCTGTCATTATATCTATTTTATATAGTAACATAGTATTATTATTATTATCTTTATTTATATCGCGCCAACATATTCCGTAGCGCTGTACAGGGGGTTAGTACATGGCAAAAAACAAACTTAACACCTTAAAGAATGGAGGGCCCTGTTGTTGAGCATATAATCAAATGTACATAGTGCTTGTTTCCAAGACACGGACACACAATTGAAAACTCGCAAACTTACAATCTAAGGGTCTATAGTAATTGAGGTTGAAAGTTAAGTTCAACCTTCTTAGACCTTCTCTGATCCTTGTAATATGTGATTTAATTGTAAATTGATCCAAAGGAAGGGTTTCCAAGTCATCTACACACAGACTGGACTGAGTCCACTGGGTACTCGTAAGTCAAAGATGGAGACAGTGGATCAACCTGCCGATAATATATCTGTTCAATATAAAATGTTCAGACACACTCAGGATAAATCCACAGATACCACTATTTAACAACACTCTTGCTTGTCTCTGATATCTGAGGATATTTCGGACATTTTACCCCGTGACAAAGGTCTAAACCTAGTACATACCCATAAATATGGTGGCACAGTCCAAACTCGTTCCCTGGATGTAGTTCTATAAAAAAATTAAAAAAAATCTAATGAAGCTCCACCCCCGAGGAGCTCCCACACCTTTACCCTATATATTATTTTTGATTGTGATCAGCTGTAATATGGGTCAATCATTGAGTAATTGAATTATTCCCAATCGAAATCCGATTGGTTAAAAATCTAACCAATCAGAATTCACAGTTTTCAATCTAATTATTCTCATTATTCTGAATATTATTCCTCTTCCTACCAAATATTTGCAACTGGAAGTCGTTAAAAACAGAAATAGCTTAATTTAAAGTAAACAACCCTTTTACAGGTGGTCAGTGGAGCTTAATAACTGAGACATGTGGATCCTCTGCGATACGTTGTGTTTATTTAACTGACCACTCAAAGTCCAGTCAAGCAGCTCCTTCTAGTAACAAGAAGGTCCTCTTTACCAGGAGGGTAATCAAGATGTGGAATTTGCTTCTAGAGGAAGCTCTGACGTCAAATTCCGTAAAGCAATTTAACGTTAAATTGGCTGTTTTGACACATGAATGTCTGTATGAACGGGGGGTTATGCTAAAGCAATACTGCACATCGCTGCGGAAATAACCACTTATCTGCCCATGGATTTTATGGATTGCTGCTATTGATAACAAGAGAGAAATATTGTAGTTGTAGTTTTTATAAAAAATATGTGGGTGGGGGGAAGGCCCCAAATGCGTCATTTCTGGTGCACTGAAGGATTCGATACATGGAGTGTTTTGAAGAGAGAAGGAAAAGAGATACGTTTGTTCTATGTTAAAAATATATTTCATTAACTAACAAGTGGATATAGATATGGACATCAACAGGCCCATCTAGTCTTCCTATTTATCTAGTTCAAGAGCTTAGGCCTAAAGAGATATGGATATTACTAGGTATATAATATCCCTTTGTATCTATTTCATTTTATATACTTTATTTTATTAATAAACTAGCGAATTGCCCGTCAAAAAATGACGCAATAGAATTGTAAGTCAAGGAATGGTGTTTGGCATAGACATTATTTTTTGGGATGGTCTGAGATCTCGGCGCTGATTGCGAGTCTTGTGCTGAGCGCCTTCAGCGCTCATCGCGTGTCTCTCAATGAGCGCCTTACACCTGGATTTTTTCGAAGTCCTGCGGGTCGTAATTGTTTTTGTGTAAGTCCGTAGTTAGTCATTACTTGTTTATGGTTTTTTTTCCAAGTCCCACTTGTGTGGTCGTTTGTAGCCGGTTGTGAGGCGCCGTAGAGCCTCCACCTCCGCAAATGCGGCCCCTTACTTCGCGAGGGTCTGCATATGCGGTCCGAAAGTCGTAGGGGGTCATAGGGATGAGCGCCTATGGCGCTCATCTAAACCAGCTCAAGAAGCGCCTTTGGCGCTCCTTGCCAGAAACTGCGGCCAGCTTGCTACGCGAGCCCGCAAGCGTTACCAACAACCCGCATGCTGACAACTATATATGTGATGTGTATAAGATTTGTTTTTACTGCCTTAGGTCATACACATAGTCCCTGTATGGGTCTACCCACTACAGCATATGTAGACACAGACTCTGTAGGGCTGGATGTGCAGTGTATGATCCCAGCCAAAAAAATAATGTATTACCTGCTTGCGTCTGTCCTCTGCAGCTCATGAAGATACAGACTCTGCAGGGCTGGATGTGCATTGTAGTGTCCTAGCTTAACAAATAGTCCCTGCTTGGGTCTGCCCTCTGCAGCTCATGAAGACACAGACTCTGCTGTAGTTGCTGTGCTGTGTCCTCTACAACCAATCAGTCACAATTTGTCAGCAACATGCTGCCAAGACGTGGTCCTTGATAGGCTAGGACACTACACTGCACATCCTGCTGTACAGAGTCTCTGTCTATACATGCTGCAGTGGGCAGACCCATACAGGGACTATTTGTTTGATAAAAAAACATCTTATAAGCACTTAAATAAAATAAAGTACATAAAAGTAAAATCGGTACCCAGGTATATTATACACATAGTAAAATACAGGAACCTTTCGTAACCCTTGACCTTCCTTTAACTAACAGGAAGTACACCGCGCATACAGTGGTATGCAGGTCTCATTTGCTGACAAGCATGACTCATAGATCTATATTACAAAGAGCTGGAGGTCGTTTCAAAGTCTTACAGCCCTATTAAATTCCCTCAGCGTGTAAAACCGTAGCTCGTAACATAGCCCTCAAGACTTGCGGCTATTAAATTGGCCCCGTAAAGCAACCTGCCAACGACTTGCGGGGTAAGGTAAAAAAAAACTACAGGATGTCGAAAATTGAACTCCTCGGCCGCAAATCCTTTGTTCTGTCAAGCCCGTAACTGTTAGGTTCCAATCACGCTATTAAATTGCAACAAATTCACTTGCGTTCAAGCCTGTAACCCGCAAATGGAGCCAAAAAGCCAATGGGTACTAGAGAGGACCCGCAAGGGGGTTAAAGTCCTATCCGTAGCACTGTAAGTGCACATATACACACTACCATACTTATAATGAAAGTGGAAGTGATGTTAGGTATTACAATTAATAGCACAACATTCTCAAGCCCGCAAATCTGCAATATTCTGTTTAATTTCCGTATTATATCAATCCCGGCAATCAATGTGTTAATGCATATAATGAAACTCGCATGGACTAGAATATCATATTTACTGATTTATTAATATTGCGTTATTTCTGGAATGCAGGACCGATTGTAACTCGTAATTAAAACCTGTAAGGCTTTGAAATCCCATCTCCATTTTTCAGTGACGTAATGATAACGATCCCATTTGCAATTGGCTCCGTCTAAACACGTAACTACGGGTTTGACTAATTGATCAGGTTCACGGCTGCACATCCAACGTGCGACAAATGGTTTAGGGGCTTGCGTCTCTGGCCTGTAACTCGAGGCCTGGTTTAATTTATTCGCTCTGTAATGGAGCCGAATTTCAAGCCCGCAGCCGTTGCGGGTGTGCCGATGCGGCTACGGGCTTCAAATTTAATGGGGTTGTTAGTTTTCCCAAGATGTTTGTGTAATATTTTCTGGCTGTGACGAGGTTGGACGTCTGCCTGCTGCTAATTGTTAAGTGCAGCAAAATATGGACACAGGCAGCTAATTAGCGGGGAGGAAACTGGGAAGTATATTAGCGAGAAGCGTAATCAGGAGAGTGGACTCTAACTCCAGTAATCAATACACGGGGGCGACTGCTCCAAATGTGCTTTTAGTTTCTCTAGGGAAATCATCATAATGTCTGCACGACCCGCAGCAAATGCAGAGAGGTTTAAACCTGAATACTCAGCGTCTTGTTAATCATTATCTCACTATAATCATTTTACTATCAGACTATTAGTATTTTTTTTTACCATTAAAGACACAAATTGCAGAGTTATAGTTTTTTTGCAGAAAAAAATATCAGAACTTGAAAAACAGATAAAAGTGCATTTTCCTTTTCTTATATTGGAGCAATCCTTGTCAAATGTCTTTATATATTTAAAGGGATATGGAAGGTTTATGGATTTTATTTTTAATATCCCTGTGTATCTATTTACTTTTATATACTTTATTTATTAATAAGTTCTTAGAAGCTCTGTTTTTTCGACTAAAATCCTACAATTTTACCCCTGCAGCTCACGAATACACAAACTGTGTTTCAAATTAGCCTCTCAGTGACCTCTCTCAAGTAGCATGTTGCCACTGATTGGTTACTATAAGACAGTGCAACCCCTGAAATAAGAAGCACACAGTATTCATGAGCTGCAGAGCAGAGAAACCAGTTAGGAACTATTTGTAAGATTTTAGGCAGAAATAAACATAGTTTATAAGGACTTCGTATATAATAAAGTACATAAAAGTAAATTGGCACACATGCATTCTTATATACTAGTAAGATACAGAAACCTTTCATATCCATGTAAGCTCTTTTTTTATTTGTTTGTACCAATCCCCTTCTACTTGAATGTACAGAGACTTTCTGCTGCTACAGCTATCACATGGCAATCCTATGTGCCAGTGCTTTCACTAGGACTAATGGGAATCTCATTAGTTTACAAAACCCTTCTCTTTTGAGCAGCTCAACCCACTTTTCTCCTATCCGTGTAATTGAACATATATCACAATCAGTGTAAAGAGGAATTTAGTAATCCAAACAATAAAAATCTAATTTTAGTTATTTGCAGTGAGATCATTATTATATCACATATAATAGTTGTCAAACTGCGAGACGTTGTCACACTTTGCGTGGTGCGTACGACTTAGGCGGAGCCGTTAAACCGTAGCACTTAGCCCATGCGAGGCGAGCCGTTAAAATAAGAGACGCGGGAAAATAGCCTAAGCGAGGAAAAAGATGGCCGCCAAAAAAAATTAAAACGAGGCTACACGACCCCGGCCCGCGCAAAACACTGCAAACCGCGTAGCACTTTACACATCACACTACGACCTACAACATACACTATTACAAAAGACGGAAAATGGTCACGAGACGCGTAACACATTAATAACATTACGACTATACAATGCCGCTTTACGCAATAATCCAACGGCTTTCCCTCGCGCACGCAGCCTATTTAGATGCAGACTTGGAACATTCATTACACTTTATAAGCGGCGCCCCAACACTCACAATGTATATTGTATGCAGACGCAAAATACAAACAGATTGTTAGCTCTTCAGCCTATTGCTCGCTGCATATATCAATTACAAATAATTACACTATATTAAATTATTGAATAAATAATTCATTTTTAATTAATTAATTGAATAAATCATTAATTATTACTTAACTACATATACATAGAAATATATATCTCTCTCAGAGGACCAAAAGTACACTACAGGAGAGGCTTGCAATGAGCGCTGAAGAAATGACCCTCTGCTACAATGTGAAGTAGTAAGTGTACAGCCTGTATAACAGTGTAATGTGCTGTCCCCTCAAAATAACTCAACACATAGCCATTAATGTCTAAACTGTTGGCAACAAAAGTGAGTACACCCCTAAGTGGAAATGTCCAAAGTGTCAATATTTTGTGCGGCCTCCATTATTTTCCAGCACTGCCTTAACCCTCATGGACATGGAGTTCACCAGAGCTTCACAGGTTGCCACTGGAGTCCTCTTCCACTCCTCCATGATGACATCAAGGAGCTGGTGGATGTTAGAGACCTTGCACTCCCCCCACCTTCCATTTGAGGATGCCCTACAGATGCTCAATAGGGTTTAGGTCTGGTGACATGCTTGGCCAGTCCATCACCTTTACCCTCAGCTTCTTTAGCAAGGCAGTGGTCATCTCGGAGGTGTGTTTGGGGTCGTTATCATGTTGGAATACTGTCCTGCGGCCCAGTCTTGGAAGGCAGGGGACATGTTGGCATTCATGGTTCCCTCAATGAACTGTAGCTGCCCAGAGTCAAAGTCTTACGGGATTCAATTACGAGTTACGATCGCACCCACATTCCAGAAATAATGCAATATTGATAAAGCCCCTACTGCGCAAGTCGTCGGCAGGTTGCTTTACAAGGCCAATTTAATAGCCGTAAGTCTTGCGGGCTACATTACGAGCTACGCTTTTACACGTTAGGGGAATTTAATGTGGCTCTTAGTGTAGTGGCTCCAAATTATTTTTTACATGGACCACTTAAAATTTGATTAAGGTGTATAGAAGGGGTAGGCAAGTTCAGTCCCACATAGGCCTGGATTTGAGGATTTCCTTCCTGGGCACAGGTAAGCCAATCAGAATGAGTGAAGAAGCAATAGTTTTGCCTGTACACATTGGGGATCTTCTCAAATCCTGGCCTATGTGTGGCTTTCCAGGACCGAACTTGCCTACCCTTGTATTATAGGAACCACTTGAATACTGAGGGTCATTGATATTTATGCATGCTTCTTGTTAATTATAATATGCCCTAATATATTAGAATATAGTCTGTAACCTTGAATACAATAACACCTAATGTCATGGCACTCCTGTGCATTTTTTATTCATTTTTATTATATATTTTCCATTATTATTTTATAATTCATGTTGCACCTGAATGGGACTTAAATACTACTAGTGGGCCACAGTTTGGGAACCTTGACCTAAACAGAAAAAGGTCTCTCAATCAATGTGTTAATGATAAAAAGGAGATAAAATGCAGTATATAATTACTTGCTTTGGATACACATGATGGAGGGTGCAAAGACTGGGTGAAAATATTGAGTCAGAGACAAAACAAAGCCAGTTTGAGAATCTTGACCTAAAATTGAGAAATACAATTTTTCTACTTTCAACTTTTATTCTTAGTACAGTTTTTTTCCACAAATGAGATTTAGATTTTTTCATGTATAAAAATACTGTAATTGTTTTTTTGTTTTTTTTAAATGGAAGTTAGAAAATGCAGATTTTCAGAGCCCTTTTAAACTAATAAAGCCAGGATGTTGTTAATGATTCTCTACTAGTACAAAAATGCTAGTTTTGCTGGGTTTTATTTCTTTCCTCTTAACTCACTTATCTCTCAAAAGCTTTTTAAGGGCTCTCTCTGTAGTAAATCAAATTACCAAGAGCAGAGAAGATAAAATTGTGTATTTAGTGGATAGTCTAATTACCCACATTCATGGAGATAAGGTAAAAGACTTCAGTTCTCACAACAAAGGGCTCACCTTTCTCTGAAAGGGTTTTACTAATTGACAAGGGCTGCAAAATTAATTAAAAAGGTTTGCGTTAACAGCTATTTAAAACTTGGCCTCTGGCAACAAAGAAAAAAAGAAGGTTTTAGTCTTAATATACAAGTGCTAGACACAATTAACTCAGTTAGTCTCTACACAAGCTCTCAAGTATCTCATTCAGTTTTGCTACTGATCTCAAAGAAATTATTAAACTTGTTAATGGCTGAATTAATTTATCTATCACTTGACTGTTGATTGGGGAACTGCCATTTCCTCTATAAAGTAATCTTAATTTACACCAAATCCACAATCACCAATCTAGACGTCTAAACTAATTAACCTTTATTTGAAAAAAGAGAACACACCATGACTCATTATCAAATACACTCTTTCTGATGCAACAAATAAAAAACAATATTTCCACATCCCTTTAAATAATTAATTTTCTTTTTTTATTGATACAAACAACTTGTACAAATCCACAGAATATAATTTAATATTTTCTCAATAAATCTTCAATGTATTTTTTATTATACTAATAGTTAAATAAAAATAAATGTATGGCCTTTTAATTTATTTTGCTTCTATTTCATTTTAGGTTACTTGAAAATTAATCATTATCAAATACCCTGTTTCTAATGCAACAAACAAACATATTTTTTTTCCAGGTCATTTTAAATAATCCTTTCTTTTCTTTTTTATTAATACAAAAACTCAAATCCACAGCATATAATTATTTTTTAGAATAAATCCTAAATATAAACAGCCTTATTAAATTGCGGTTCGGTAAATTTAAAAGGGCTCTATTTAAGCACACAGCATATTTTTTTACAGAAGTTTTTAGTTAGTGAAGACCTTGCTTTTGGATAGAAGATCACTAACTAAAAACTTCTGTAAATAAATATGCTGTGTGCTTGAAAAGAGCCCTTTTAAATTTACCAAATCGCAATTTAATAAGGCTGAAAATGTTTACATTATACTAATATTATATATAGACATCTTTTAATTTCTTTTCCATCCAATTTATTTTTTGTTTATTTAAAAATTATATCAAATGCAGAAGTTTTTTTTTTTTTGCTGGCAATCTTGATAAATACTTATAGTTATTTTTTAGTGGGGGTTTTAAGACCATATTTACAGTATTCTTTCTTAAATAACTAGACATGATAAATGGCCTACAATATTAAGTAGTCAGTAATGGCTGTCACCGCTTATGTGTAATTACATATAAAATGTAATAAATGAATACATGACATGCTAAATGTATGTATATATATATATATATATATATATATATATATATATATATATATATATATATATATATATATATATATATATATATATATCCCCAATAAACTTTAATTAAGTATAACTGATAATAAATTAATAAATGAAATGCTATATTTTCAATGTTTATTTTCAAAAATAATTTTTTATCTAATTCTTAAGTTTATATTATAAATATCTACAGTGGAATATTAACTAGGGTTAAGATAAGTGAAAATTTGTTTTCTGTTAATCTTATTTATAAAGTAGTCTCTCCCTATATGTATTTTTTACAATATTCTATACTTGTATAGTGCTAAGGAAAGTGCTGGTACTTTATAAATAAAGTGTACTAATAATAATTTATCAAAAACGGTAAAAGAACAGTACACTATTATATTTAAGAAATTGGCTACCTATAAAGCATTGGAAGCAAGAATATTAAATCCACATTTATACCTAAATTATCCCCACATTTTACCCAGTTTACTTTATATACTCCAATGGACGAAAGTTATACGTAAGTTGTCACAAATAAAATTTTAATGTAATTGAGATAAAATGTTTGTGTATAAAATTAAATATCAATACTAGAATAGATTTATAACATCAAAGGTGTTGCTATATTAATTATATTTTTCTCAATTAATGTGTTTAAAAAATAAAAATTACATTACATTATTTGGGAAAGATGTAAATTCAAACTGGGTCAGCTACAAAATGAAGCCAAAAATCTGAGGTGTCAACTGTCCTCTGATGTATAATTGTAAGATTATATCAGAAACACCATATTAGCCAATGGATTGGCTGAGACTGTGAGGTTTTATAGCACTGATTGTGGGATTTATGCTGTTTTTAATACCTTCACTGCCAAACAAGCCTCTAAATCAATGTGTTAAAGATAAAAAGGAGATAAAATACAGTATATAAACACTTGCTTTGGATACACATGAGGGAGGGTGAAAATATTATTATATATGAGGTTGACACCAAAATAGAACTTGGCCATTTTGAAGTTTACCTAATATGGCCCACAATGTTATAGACCGGAGTATGGTCTGGGGGTGGCCATGTTCAAGTGACTCTTCTTTCCACCTTTTGTACAATTGAGGAAGTGCTTGGTAATAAAGGCGTTAAAGGGTCACTGTAATCCAACATGTTCTATCTTGCATTGAAGAGATAATATTTTTAAACTTTACAAAAAAAGTGTTTTTATATGAAAAACAAGTAATCTATAGTGTCGACAAATTACATGAAATTGAGACACAATAGGTTTATATTCTCCTCCTCTGCCATGATATATTACAGGATATAAAGGGACAATGAATCACAATGATCTGTTGATTGCTAAAGAATGTATTTTAGTTGTAATCAGAGCCACAATAATATTTTAGGTTAAATGGATGTTAGGACCCCTCAAATACCATTATCATATATAGATACTGTAGATATTAGCTCTGCATTGGATTTATTACGACAGCCCTATATATGCATGGATTAGGGTAGAGAGATATTAATAGCATATAAGGATAGGCAGATAATCATCACGCACCTCCATGCTGGGTATGTACATACCCCATACTATAAATGTACACACCTCCATACTGTATATCTACACAAGTCAAAATTGTATATCTACACACCTCCATATTGTATACATACCTCAATACTGCATATCTACACATCTCCATATTGCATATCTACACACCTCCATACTGTATACGTACCTCCATACTGTATATCTACACATCTCCATATTGCATATCTACACACCTCCATACTGTATACATACCTCAATATTATATATCTACACACCTCCATACTGTATACGTACCTCCATACTGTATATCTACACATCTCCATATTGCATATCTACACACCTCCATACTGTATACATACCTCAATATTATATATCTACACACCTCCATACTGTATACATACCTCAATACTGCATATCTACACATCTCCATATTGCATATCTACACACCTCCATACTGTATACATACCTCAATATTATATATCTACACACCTCCATACTGTATACGTACCTCCATACTGTATATCTACACACCTCCATACTGTATACGTACCTCCATACTGTATATCTACACACCTCCATACTGTATACATACCTCAATACTATATATCTACACACCTCCATACTGTATACATACCTCAATATTATATATCTACACACCTCCATACTGTATACGTACCTCCATACTGTATATCTACACATCTCCATATTGCATATCTACACACCTCCATACTGTATACATACCTCAATATTATATATCTACACACCTCCATACTGTATACGTACCTCCATACTGTATATCTACACATCTCCATACTGTATACGTACCTCAATACTATATATCTACACACCTCCATACTGTATACATACCTCAATACTGTATATCTACACACCTCCATACTGTATACGTACCTCCATACTGTATATATACACACCTCCATACTGTATACATACCTCAATACTATATATCTACACACCTCCATACTGTATATGTACCTCCATACTGTATATCTACACACCTCCATACTGTATACATACCTCAATACTATATATTTACACATCTCCATACTGTATACGTACCTCCATACTGTATATCTACACACCTCCATACTGTATACATACCTCAATACTATATATCTACACACCTCCATACTGTATACATACCTCAATATTATATATCTACACATCTCCATACTGTATACGTACCTCCATACCTTATATATACACACCTCCATACTGTATATCTACACACCTCCATACTGTATACGTACCTCCATACCTTATATCTACATACCTCCATACTGTATACGTACCTCAATACTGTATATCTATGCACCTCCATACTGTATACATACCTCAATATTGTATATCTACACACCTCCATACTGTATACATACCTCAATACTGCATATCTACACATCTCCATATTGTATATCTACACACCTCCATATTGTATATCTACACATGTTCTGGTGAACAGGAGCCACAGGTATAAACACCAATTAATTTGCAGACCCTGAGGTTTCCTATCTGACAATGGCCCTAATTACATTAAACCCCTCACGTCCACATGAGAAATGAGCAGCCCCTTTATTGGCCACTAAACTAATTATCACTTCTATGAAATTCAACTCTAAAAAACCGACCTCACTCTCTTTATAGCCAAGAACTAATTATTATTAGGTAACATACTCTTAGTGGGGCTCAATCAATTGTTCACAGCTCCTAAAGCATTTACCTTTAAGGTAGGAGAGTTAGCACAAAGCAAACATTTTAAAGACTTAAATCAATCAACGTCCCACTACAGTGAATATCCAGGATGGCCTGGGGGCGGAGGATTTGCCGAAAGCCTCAAGAACATCAAATATACAGAAATGCTATAGAATGACAGTCTTGAATCTAATGTCAATAAACAGCATTGATAGAAACTTCTTGAGAATAAGGTTATCAGATTACGAGATAGCTTTGTGTGACCTTTGACATCACTGTTTATTCCTCCTGTCTCAAGAACCAAACAAAGTATATCGCAGTTATTGGCGAATGTTTGGCTTTTTTTTCTTAGTTTGTTCTATTCTTGTTTATATTGACCTATATAACACTCAAAGAAACCTAAAATTGATACTAAAACACTTGGTCTATGCGGTCTACCCAAAAAAGCAATATCTTGGGTTTCTCCAGATGAGTTGGGAACCAAACACTTTAATAAGGAACCAAACACTTTAATTGGGAACCAAACACTTACATTTTCAAGCTTTAAGACTTGTGAATCTTTTTAATTATCTATGAGGATTTTTTAAAATCAACTTGTTATAGGTTATACCTCTTACAAACAGCTTTCTTGTCGCCAAGATCAATAATTTTTTTCATGGCTCTCTTCACAACATGTAAGGTAGCCAGGCTGGGCAATTATTCTTGACACTCAAAAACTAACTATAATGTTAGCGATCAATGTAACATAAATTATTACATATTTTTAACATCAATAATCTTATACTGATAAATAGTAATTAAGTGTAAAAAAAATGTTTATGTCAATTAATCCAGAGGAAAACGTACAAAAAACACAAATATTGCCCATTTTTACATTTGGGGGAAATACATTGCTTCTTGATCAAAATTACACATTACTACCAGTTATATAATAATTGTCATAACCTACAATTCCATATTTGTCTAAAAATGTATCCAGCCATTTGTTTTAATTATCTATGAAATTAACCATCAGAATCTGACTACTTACTGTCCTATCTTTGTTGAGGGTAAACTCTCATAAACTCCATATTGACTCTTAGGATGTGCACGTTTTGGGATGACATCTTCACCTTTTTCCGACTGCTGTATGTATTAGTACAAGGTAATTATATCACCTTGTCTGGCCCTTTCTTGTCTAGAGATCATAAATACAACTTGGTTACCCTTATTTCATAACTGTATACTCCATATTATATTTAAGGTTTCACCAGGGAGTGGGTAAATGTATTTTAAATAGAATAATTATTTAACATATTTAATACTGCACTTGTGATCAGGATAATAGTACAAAATGTAAATGTTTTGATCTGATGTAGTTGGGAGAGGATATTCTCTTTCCTTAATCCATTTTATCTCTTAATCCTGTCTTCTGTCCAGGTTGGGTGCCTGAATAAAGAGATTTTGTAGAATCTACTTAAAGTATCATCGGGAAACAATCAAACAAAACTGAAAATAACAATAATGACTCTGGTGCATAAAAAGTGAATAGAGAATGTGTAATTTCACTTTGGAAATAATTGAAGTAAAATAATATATATTTATATATGTCTTTTTATTGATACTAGGTTTGCACGTACTGTCAAGAGTAGTTGTGACGGCAGATTCAGTAGACAATGTTAATATGTATCTTGATGATTTTACTTTGAACACAGCTGGCTGGGTGGTTGCCCCAGAAAATGTATGTTTAGTTAATTTATTGAGCTAATTGTGATTTTTATTATATTAAAGCAAATGCCTCTAGTTTGGTTTTGATGCTTCGTTAGTGTATTCTTTTACTTTAAAGTTCCACTTAAGATATTTTTATAGAAAAGTATGCTTAGAGAAGTTTATATAGGTAAGTAATAATTTTGGCCTTTTTCTGTCCTATGTTTGAGGAGACAGGTAGCTACCATTTTATTCTCCATTGTGGCACTGATTATACAGAATTCTGAAGTCTGCCCATTCCATCAACCCAAAAGCTTGGCTTAATTAAAGGTACATGAAATGCACCGTTTTCTACAATGCATTTAAAAGACCATGTTGTAAACATTATAAAAGTGTCTTTATCCTGAAACAATATTTAGTAAAATGTTATACCACAGGAAATATCTCTGTGTAAGCAGAGTATGCAGGACTGGCAGACACTTATGACACTTATGACTCATACAGCTGTATTGCTGCATATAGGATGACAGGGACAAGCCCACAAAGGCTTTTTTTTTTTTTTGCCTCATAGAGAAATGCACTGAGCTTTACACTCTGCATTTGAATTTCATATAATTGATGTATTTTTGATAATTGAAAAAGCCACAGTATAAAAGTAGCGAAACACGTCTGTAAGTATTTTTCCTATCTATATTTTTTTTTTATAATATTAGAGTTACTGTATAATTTGCCATTTTTATTCTTATTTTTCGCAATTGAACATATTTTATTCTATTTCCATTTTTTTGCAAACATTGAATAAATTGAATATTTATATTGAAACCATGTTTTATATAGTATTTTGATTAAAAACACCTATTACTCCAAAGGGGATATATTAATCCCGGCCAAAATATTTATATTCGGCTACCACTATGTACTGATAGTGTTGTAATATTCCCCATGCTCTGAAAAGTACACATATACATTACCCTAATACCCACACTCTATTGGAAGAGTATGAGATAAGACGTTCACGGAGGAAAGAAGTACCAACCTACAAGCCAACAAGTGATGGGAAGTCTATAATATACCTCATAGACTGAGGTTAGAAAAGGTGAGAGCTTTACCTACTGATCTCTGTGAACAAGGGTTGAGGATTACAATATATTGGTTATTTTGCACCAGGAATTGGTGCACTCTCTCTCCCCACCCCTCTTCTCTTTGTTGCAAGCCCACAAAGACAGTTAGTCATGTTCCAGTCATATTATTATGGCCACCAGCTAATATCCCGAAAAACCTCAGTGTTCAGCATATAGAGCAGCTAGAGGGCATGGTAGTGAGTCAATAAAATGCTGGAAGGTTGGCACGGGTATCCGGGCCCAGGCAGACTGCAGCGAATCAGAAAACTGCAGAAGTGAGGTGGTCCCACAGGTGCTAGATGGGGTTCATGTCCAGGGGATTTGGAGGCTAGGGAAGTACTTAGAAGTCTTCATTGTACTCCTCAACCACTCCCGGACAATTCTGTCCGTATGACAAGTTGCATTGTCTTGCTGGAAGATCCCATGCGCTCCAAGGAAGACAGTCGCCATGTATGGATGTACTTGATCTGCAAGGATGAATAAATGGCCCAATCAGTTTAGAGTGCCTTCCAGAGGTATGAGTGGACCCAGACAATGATAAGAAAGCATTCCCCAGGCAATAACGCTGCCGCCAACAGCTTGTGTTCTTCCAACAATGGTTGCAGAGTGTTTGTTCTCTGAGGTTTTGTGCCTGACACACCAACGTCCGTCCAGAAAAGGCAACCCTTTGCAGGCAGAAGAGGTCCATTTCTGACGATGAACCCTCATCAGCATGGGTGCAGTGACCAGCAGTTTGCTTTGAAGCCTCATATGCAACAGAGTTGGCTGTACTTTTATTTTAGACTCACGTCTGGTAGCCCCTTGGTTCGTTTTGATGGTGAGTTGCTCAACTGTAGTTTGTTGGTTGGTCCTCACACTTGTTTGCAGCTGATATTCACCTCTGACATCAATAGCACATGATGCTCCGCAGTTTCATCACTGTTTATTTAAAATGGTGCAGTTTGTCCAGTCACGGTACACTTTAACCACAGCAGCATGCAAACATTTCACAAATACTGTCAATGCTGTACAATACTGTCACCCTTGGCCCGAAAGCCAATGACCATCAGCTTTTCAAAGTTTCAGTGATGGTTGATACTTTTTCAGAATGCCCACACGTCACCTTATATATCCTACAAGCCAACTCACAACACATGGAGTATTTCATTGGCTACTCACTACTGACGTCAAAAGTAGGCCATAATAATGTGGCTCAACCCTATATATTGTTTGTTCAGTATAATCATATGCCTTCTTTCATATGCAAAAAAAGAAAAAAAATATATTTAAATGGCCCTTTAAGCCTGAAGGTGGCCTTATGCTTATCATAGGCATGCTTCCATTCCAAACTTAGATGACCCTATGGAAGGATGTACTAACCCTTTCTGTAAATGACTGCACTCACACATTACTCCTACATTTTCTACCTTCCAATCCAGTTCTTACATTGCTATTTTTTCTGGAAAATACTTCCCTCCTGAAGGAATATTAGAAGGTTTCATACCACTCATCTATCTTCAGATTATAGAAATGAAATCAGTGAATAGCGCCTGCAAGAGTGTAATATGTCACCTTCCTGCCTCCTCAAACATGGAACAATTTAAAGCAACTTAAAAAACTTTCACACCGAGTTTCAAATTTTGCTTTTTCATAAAAAAATAATTGATATTTCTGTGGAAATTCCTGTTTAAATATATTAGTCGCAGGAATGAGTGAGATAAAGTTTTACAGTAAAATTAACTTTTTCAGGAAATTATCAGAATACCACAATAGTCATTTCATAATAGTGGCTTCCTGTGTAAGACCATTATTGACTTCCGATATGGTGAGCGGTGATACCACAGGGAGCAGCTCACAGTGAGATGGTTACAATCACTCCTAGGTTAATGATATCTAATACAGACATGAGATTTAATTTATGTAATATTATATATCTGTGATATACTGGATATAAACCAGAGTGTATTTCATTGTATCTAGTGATTCATTTTAGAGAACAATCACAGCCAGAAATTTGAATAAAGATTTATATTATTAAATGAGTGTGACTTCCCTTCTTAAACTGATAATTGGTTTACTAGGCTGTCAGTGTAATTTGAAACACATATATTTTCAAGAATAATTAGATACAATATAAATAATATATGCATCTACAGAACATAGATAATAACAAATCAACGCATATTTTATTTATTTAAAGTAATATTCAATTATTTTAGACTCAGATTTTTTTTATGTTAATGGTATTAGATATTTTCTGTCTGATTTATAGAACTAAGTGCAAAGTATTATGTACCTTGAATTAATCCATGTAAGTATAAAACACTAGATGTAGAATAGATGTAGTGATTTTGGATTTTCAAAAGGCTTTTGATACAGTGCCACCTGGAAGACTATTGTGCAAACGAAGGGATACTGGAATTGCAGTAAATATCTGCTCATGGATTTAGAGCTGGCTAAAAGACAGGAAGCAAAGGGTTGTGGTAAATGGAACATACTCCTATTGGACTAATGTGGTAATTGGGGTTCCTGAGGGTTCAGTATTAGGTCTTCTCATTTTTAACATATTCATTAATGACTTAGAAGTAGGATTGGAAATTAGTATCTCCAATTTTGCTGACGACACTAAGTTGTGCAAGTTAATAAAATCAGAAAATTATGTACTTTCTCTCCAAAAGGATTCACATAAATTTGAAGAATGGGCAACTAAATGGCTGGTGTGGTTTAACACAAATAAATGTAAAGTTATGCATTTGGGAAGAAAAATAAGCAGCAATTTATAATCTTAATGGAGTATCTAGGAGTATCAGAGATGGAAAGGGATCTGGGAGTAAAATATTAGCATGTATTTAGAATGGTATAGAATCAAACGAAGCAAATAAAATTCTGCCACTATATAAATCCATAGTACGCCCTTGGGATATAGAATACATAGTAAGGCGAAAGCACAAGAGGCAAGGAGTTCCATAAAGTAGGGGCAGCATGAGAAACATCCTGAAGAGATTGAGAATAAGTGATAAGAGGTGAGGAAAGAAGTTCATTAACAGAGCAAATTGAGCAGTTGGGGAAGTATTTTGAGACAAGAGCAGATATATTAGGGGGTGCATTGTTGTTGAGGGCTTTATATGTTTCCAGTCATGATTTTAAATTTTATCCTGGAGGTTGTGGGAAGCCAGTGGAGTGAGTGACAGAGAGGAGCTACAGATAATGAGTGTTGAGTATGGTAGATGAGTCTAGGGTAGGTGTTCAATATGGATTAGAGTGGAGACAGACACATGATGGGGAGGCCAGCACGAAGAGAGTTGCAGTAAAATATGATGAGAGAGTTAACTGGAATTTTAGTTGTTTAAGATAGTGACATATTTTAGAGATGTTTTTTAGATAAAAAAGACAAGATTTTGTGAGTGATTGTATGTGAGGAATGAAAGAGAGGGAAGGGTCCAGTAGAACTCAAGACAGCGGGCCTGGGAGGTGGGAGTGATGATGGCGTTTTCGACATTGAGAGATATTTGAGGAGTGGAAGCTGTGGAAGAGGGTGGGAAGAACAGGAATTCAGTCTAACTTGTTGAGTTTGAGATGACGGGCAGACATCCAGGAGGATATGCTTGAGATGCAGTTGCAATCTTGTGCTAGAAAAAAGGAAGTTAGACCTGGTAATGAGAGGTAGATTTGAGTGTCATTTGTATACAGTTGATATTGACATCTAACAAGACTCAAATATGTATCTGATTTTATATAAAATAAATTATTTACAATAGAAAAAAACAAATGATATTATTTTAAGTACTTCACTTAAAATGAGATTTATTACAAAAATTAAGCACTTTATTTCCTACTTTGTGGGAAACTGTTTTCCTCACACACTTTCAGTGTGCTCTACAGAGCAGGCCTCGCCCTTCCCCACTTTGGATGCCTCTCGCTTTGTTCAGACTCCAACATCCCCCCTTAAGCTTCCCTCTTTCTCCTCATCAACACAACAGTAAAGAAGGGGATCTTGAAGAAAATCAAAAGTGCTTATTGATCACTGCTATGACTTGCAAGCTCTGTAGACACGGTTGCTGGAGCTGTGATAACTCGACCAAGTTCTGCTGCGTTGTTCCCGGGCAGCAGTCACTCTTTGGGGGGGGGGGGGGGGGATATTTTGTGTCTTTGGAAGTTTTGTTTTGTTCCCTCCACCAGTGCCTTATTCTGCCAAGAGCCACACTTCTTACTGAGCAGCATGTCGAGTCTTGGGTATCCCCTGAGCGGCCTCACCCTGCTCCTGACGGCGCCTCCTCCAGGCTCAGCTGCCACCCAGGGGCCCCGTATCATGGAAACAAGGGTATGACAGTACCAAATCTCTATCCCTATGTGCAAGGACATTGGCTACAAAGAGAACATGATGCCCAACCTGCTTGGCCACACTAACCCGGAGGATGCAGATCAGGAGTTGTTCCATTTCTACCCACTGGTGAAGATGCAGTGTTCGGCCAAGCTGCTCTTCTTCCTGTGCTCTATGTGCGCTCTGGTATGCCTGGTGCAGTCCATCCCACCATGCCAGTCCCTGTGTGAAGGGCCGTGAGGCTCTGACGAACAGTTTCGGCTTCCAGTGTCCAGAGAAGCTGCGATGTGAGAACTTTCCGATACACAGACTGGCCGAGATCTGCATTACTTTCAATAAATAAGATATGCTTTGATTTGTTACCATGAATGTTCTGTACTTGCATATGTCAATAAATACATTGAATTTAATCATTATTGAACTTATATTAGTTTCTAAATACACTGACAACCTCATAAACCAAATATATAATTTAATAAAATAAATCTTTATTTAATTTTCTGGCTGTGATTATTCTCTAAAATGAATCACTAGCTCCAATGTAACACACTTTGAATTGTATACAGTATATCACAGATATTTAATATTACTGATATTAAATTACATGTCAGTATTAAATATTATTAACCTCACTGTGAGCCGATACCTAATGGTCTTACACAGGAAGCCATGACTATTGTGGTATTCTGAAAATTTTCTGAAAAGGTTGATTTCACTCTAAAACTTTATCTCACTCATTCCTGCAAGTAATACATTTAAACAGAAATTTCCACAGAAATAAAAAAACATTGTATTATGAAAAAGAAAAATTTTAAAAAATTGAACATCGATGTGAAAGTTTTCAAATTGTTCCATGTTTGAGGAGGCAGGAAGGTGACATATTGCACTGATAACATTTCTATAATTTGAAGAGAAATGGGTGATATGGCTAATATAATAAAGGATTTAATACAGTTCTGGAGGGAAATGTCTTCCAGAAAAAGTAGAATGTAAGAACAGGATTTGAAGTTGGAACGTAGAAAATATAGTTGTATGCTCAGTGTCAGGCAGCAGCTTAATAGGCTAGTAAAATATTAGCATGTATTAAAAGGGTGTATATTGGACAGCAAGCCACATTATTCTGCCACAATATACTTTACAGAAAGGGTAGTAACATCCTTAAAATTAGAAGTGAGCCCTCCAAGAGGCAGGATGACAGCAAACAGGAAGGATGGGTTCTGTGTCGGGGTTGCAAAGGAGATAGGGATGGGTGCTATGTGAGCTGGGTGCTGAGAGAGGTTAGGTGCTGTGTGGGGATGGCTGCTGACAAGGACTGGGTACAATATAGGGATGGATGCTAAGGTGGGTGCTGTGTGGTGGTGTATGATGAAAGGGACTGGGTGCTATGTGAAGATGGCTGCTGAGAGGGACTGGCTGCTATGTAGAGATAGTATATGTATATATGTAACAGCCTCCCCACCCCGTAGAGTATGTCGTCAGAAAGTGGATCATGTTGGTTCAATAAAAGGTAGCATTGTATATATATGATAAGTATATATATATAATAAAGAAGCTCCAGTTGCAGTGAGCATTACATATGTCCATTTTATTTTTCTGTTTACATGCACAACTATAGGGCAAATCGTAATTGCTATTGTCTAACAAAATACATTTTTACCATGATTAAATATTTTATGTGGGTGAGTTCCTAACATTTTCGAAAAGAACAAGGAAATAAAGTGTGTTTTCCTAATTCCAGATCACTCAACAAGGAAAACCTTTTGAAACCTGATCATTTAAATGTACAATAGGAATTTTTGGAGTCTGGTATTATTTTAACCATTTTTTTCTATGATAAGCCAGAAATGTATTGCAAATGGGCTAATGATGTCTGGTGATATTTATAACTGCTCAGTGTAAAAATAGTTTTTGCCTCTGTTTAAACTCAGTGCACAAATACTGTGACAGAGATTGCTTGGGGGGCTGCGCTGGAGAGCAGGCAGCTTAGCCCCCCCCCCCCCCCCCCCCCCGCGGCCTCCATCCTGTTCTCTGGAGTAGGAAAACCTGGCACCATCTCACAGCTCACATCCCATTACTACCAAGAGAACTCACCCCCTCTTCTAGCCCATGAAACAGTTCTCTGGCTAAACATATAGGGCCAGACTCACTGAGGTTTGTGGAGGCTGAATAAAGCCTTGTCTATTATTAAGTTTCCGTAGAAATTACACATTATAATTTGCAACCCTGTTGAATTTTAGTAAATATGACCAATAGTTATATATAATTGCATTGGTGTGGAAAACAGCTAACTTAACGTAGATTAAAATATTTACATTTATTGTGTCATTTTTTTTTTGTTACGTCTTTTAGCAGAATATTATACTTACATATCAGTTTGCACACATAGGGCCTCATTCAATTGTGACTTGGCCAATTAAATGGGGCTCTATATAAGCGCATAGCATATTTTTTTTTACAGAAGTTTTTAGTTAGTGAAAACCTTGCTTCTGGATAGAAGTTCACCAACTAGAAACTTCTGTAAAAAAATATGGTATGTGCTTATATAGAGCCCTATTCAATTTGCCAAATTGCAATTGAATGAGGCCCATTGTATCTATCTATTTTACTATCACTGTATATTTTAATAATCTATCTCAAAATATTTTTTTTTTAGAGAATTAACATATTGGCAAATGAAAAAAATATTATCTTTGCTAAACTTGTTTTCAGTATACTAAATAATGATAAAGAAACAGCAGATAAGAACTAAAATGATAGTTAACCTATGACTCCCCTAATCCTTTTGGGTCTAACACAACCCAAGGTGGCAATAATGGGGGGCATCTACACTACACGGCAGAAATATATATATATATATATATATTAAACTCTGGAGCCGCATGTTTAAGTGAAACTTGTTTTGGTTGTGTGGAAGGAAAATGCCAAACCTTAGAAGATAAAAGATCTCTCAAATTTCCTCTTCCTAGATGTAGTTTCCTTGAAACTTCCTTGCTTGCTCCTGAAAGTGTGCCTTGTAAAAAATAGGGGAAAAATAATACAAACAATATTAAAATAAATCTCTTTTGTTTTCTTTCCCTAAGTTTATACTTTAAAGAGAAAGAAAGTGCATACACATGCGCATAGATAATTTAAACAGAACTGCCCAGTTAGATAATCTAAACACAGACACACTTACATATGAATGACATTAACATGCAATATTACCCATATACAAACATGGACACAGGCCCAAACATGACTCATAAAATACTAATGAACACCCTGGTCTTTCTGCTTTTATGATTTCAAAGCTCAGTCAAGTGCATCAATATCCTTTCAACTTTTGCACCAGGGAAAAAAAAATAAACCTTCATATTTTTTATCCAGTAAAATATATATACTTTTTTGATTTTCAATTTGACTGTACCTGCTGGAATCATCAAAATGTAATGTTTTATTAAAGGGACGTGTAACACTATTTTGTTTATGCAGTTGTTTTAACTATTATATAAAAATAAGCAAAATCTGTTTAAGAAAAGAGCAATATAGTAGAAGTCGCCCTTTAAAGGGACATGAAACACACTATGTTTTCATACATTAAATAGAGCAGCTTTAAACATTACAAAAGTGTATTGCATAAAAAATATTAAATAAAACCCTACAGGAAGTGCACAGAGCGTGTATACGTCTGTAGATCTCATTGGCTGACAGGGACAAGCCCCCGGATCACTTTATCAATTGAATCGTTTTTTTCCGGCTTTGAGAACATCGTTTAAAAAAAGAAAACAATGTTACACAGCTACAAATGAACTTTTAGGTTTAAAATATTTGCAATAATTACTGCACGTTACAAATAAACGATAATAATAATATAGGTATATATTAATAATTTACTTATTTAATCATCTATTGCATGCAAAATAATCTTGCATTGATGTTTTATAGTATATGGTACGTCTTATAAACAGATAATTATAACTTTATAAAAAATGAAAGGACGCAGTGGCAGGAAGTTTATGAGAGATACAGTCTCAATAATATTTCAGACAAGACACTATGATTATAAGCATTAACCACCTTTCCTACAATCTACTTCTCACAGTATATTACTTTCTCTTCTTGCCAGTTTTAGATAGAAGAGAAAAAAAAGCAATTATTTGGATTTTTTTACTATGCCAGGCCACGAGGGGAAAAACAAATCCAGACTTGCATTTTTACAACCTCATTACCCTTATTTACTGTGACTTCATTTTAATTATCACACAGGGAGAGGATGGTAATAAGCTGCGCCTTCCACTAAAGAAAGGGTTATGTATGTTGTGAGAGGAAATGCTGGACAAAAATACATATACTTATAAAATATAGACTTTCAGACAAGGTTTGCTGGTTAAGTCTTGAATATTATGATTATTTTCACCAGAAATGTTATATATAATAATTTATTTATGACAAATATATAAGAATCCATACACTGAATATATATATATATATATATATATATATATATAAATATATACACACACAGATATACATATTTACATATATATATATATATATATATATATATCATGCTACATGAGGAAAACAATGTACCAAAATAATTTATATTTCCACATATATTCTCTAGAAACACTTTCAAAAGTTTAGTTTGTATGTCTTGAAATATTTTCCTCAGAAATGTCAGATAAAATTAATTATTAAACAACATGTATAGTTTTTGATGAATATAAGCATAAGGTTTTACCTGATTCTTTTGGGTGTTCGAGCTCTATGACATTATTTATAGTACATCACTTATAAGGAGATTTATTACAAATATTAAGCACTTTATTTACAACTTTGTTGGAGACTTTTTTCCTCACACACTTTCAGTCTCAGAGTTTCACTACAGAGCAGGCCTCGCCCTTCCCCCCTCTCGCTTTGTTCAGATTCCAACATCCCCCCTTGGCTTCCCCCTTTCTCCACATTAAGCCAACCAATCAGGAAGCGGGCCCGGAAGAAAAACAAAAGCGCTTATTGGTCGGTTCTCAGACAAGCAAGCCCCGCCTTGTTCTCGCTCAGGTTTGTGAATGGGGACTGTGCACAAGCAGTGGGCGTTGCCAGGGAGTCCCGCCTTTTTTTCTGTCGCCGAGTTCCTCCCTTCCTATAAGGAGCTCTCGCGCCGGCCTCTGATCTCATTTTGTGATTGGTTCGCTAAGGTTCGAAACAAAGTTCTAACATCTGGACAAGCGAGGTTATATAAAGAGGCGCTGGTGCGCGAGGGATTCATTCGTACCTCAGACACTGAGTAGGCAGGAGCTTTGATACCTGGACCAGTTCCGCTGTGCTGTTCCCGGGCAGCAGCCACTGTTTTGGGGCAGAGGATATTGGAAGTTTGTCTCCAGCGCCTCCTGCTGCCCACTTGTTGCTGAGGATCATGCCCAGCTTGGTGTATCTCCTGGGCCTGCTCCTGCTAGTGCCTCCTCCAGGCTCAGCCGCCCAGCCCTACCATGGTGAGAAGGGGATCTCGGTGCCGGATCATGGCTTCTGCCAGCCCATCTCCATCCCTCTGTGCACGGACATCGCCTACAACCAGACCATCATGCCCAACTTGCTGGGCCACACGAACCAGGAGGACGCGGGGCTGGAGGTGCACCAGTTCTACCCGCTAGTGAAGGTGCAGTGCTCGACCGAGCTCCGGTTCTTCTTGTGCTCTATGTACGCTCCGGTGTGCACGGTCCTGGAGCAGGCCATCCCCCCGTGCCGGTCCCTGTGTGAGCGGGCCCGTCTGGGCTGCGAGGCTCTGATGAACAAGTTCGGCTTCCAGTGGCCGGAGCGGCTCCGGTGTGAGAACTTCCCGGTGCACGGCTCAGGAGAGATCTGCGTGGGGCAGAACACCTCGGACACCCCCACGGGCCCCACCGCACGCCCCACTCTGCACCTCCCGGACATCACCCCACAGCCGCACACCCCACGCGAGTTCACCTGCCCACGGCAGCTCAAAGTGCCCTCCTATCTGGGGTATCGCTTCCTGGGGGAGAAGGACTGTGGGGCCCCGTGCGAGTCCAGTCAGCCCAACGGGCTCATGTACTTCAAGGAGGAGGAGGTCCGCTTTGCCCGGCTGTGGGTGGGCATCTGGGCCATACTCTGTGCCATCTCCACGCTCTTCACTGTACTAACCTATCTGGTGGACATGAGGCGCTTCAGTTACCCGGAGAGACCCATCATCTTCCTGTCCGGGTGTTACTTCATGGTGGCCGTGGCCTATGCCGCTGGGTTCCTGCTGGAGGACCGGGTGGTGTGTGTGGATCGCTTCCAGGAGGACACCTTCCGCACGGTGGCACAGGGCACCAAGAGAGAGGGCTGCACCATCCTCTTCATGATCTTATACTTCTTTGGCATGGCCAGCTCCATCTGGTGGGTCATCCTGTCCCTCACCTGGTTCCTGGCAGCTGGCATGAAGTGGGGGCATGAGGCTATTGAGGCCAATTCCCAATATTTCCACCTGGCAGCCTGGGCAGTGCCAGCAGTGAAGACCATCACCATCCTAGCCATGGGACAAGTGGATGGGGACACCTTGAGTGGGGTGTGTTATGTTGGCATCAACAGTGTGGACTCACTGCGTGGGTTTGTGTTGGCCCCACTCTTTGTCTACCTCTTCATTGGCACCTCTTTCCTCCTGGCTGGTTTTGTTTCCTTGTTCAGGATCAGGACCATCATGAAGCATGATGGCACCAAGACTGAGAAACTGGAGAGGCTGATGGTGAGGATTGGGGTGTTCAGTGTCCTCTACACGGTGCCAGCCACCATAGTCCTGGCATGTTACTTCTATGAGCAGGCCTTCAGAGACACGTGGGAGAAGACCTGGCTCATGCAGACCTGTAAAAGCTTTGCCATCCCCTGCCCTGGACACAACTTTGCCCCCATGAGCCCAGACTTCACAGTGTTCATGATAAAGTACCTAATGACCATGATTGTTGGCATCACCTCCAGCTTCTGGATCTGGTCTGGGAAGACCTTGCAGTCCTGGCGTAGGTTTTACCATAGACTGAGCAATGGCCCTAAGGGGGAGACTGCTGTATGAGACTTGGGGAACTCTCTCATGGACACTTTGCACCCCTCTAATTTGTGGGTCTATAGGAATCAAGTGCTGGGGCTGACCCCCCATGGGCAATGACTTCAGACTAAAAACTTATTTTTTAATCATGAACCTTCTCATTTGATGGTTACAGGACTCTTCTGGCTGAGTTGTGCTTAAGACTTTGCTTTACATCTAATGTCTTGCAGAAAGAAGACTGTGATGGGTCATCTAAACTTCCATGTGCAGCAAATTTACTCTGGCTTATTTATTAGTGGATTTAATTATTATTTTCCTATTGAGCCTGTGTATCAAAGTGCAAACTTTAATAAATTGGCTCCTTATGCTGAATTATTATTTTTTTATTATAATTAAGTCCATTTTATAAAAAGCTTAAGTTTTGCTCTAGTGTTATTATTCCATGTCTAAATTATGCAAGATATATATATATATATATATATATATATATATATATATATATATATATATATATATATATATATATATATATATATATATATATATATATATATATATATATATAAAATGTGTGTGAGCTAGGCAGACTACATGGTGGGGGGGATTCCTACATTTGTCATTTACTCAGCTGCTGTGCATGGCATCTTATTGTGTTTACCCACAGATCAAGGCTTGTGGACAGTAGGTAAATTGGGTCCCCAAAGCACCAGGCAGGCAGTTAATTAAAGTTCCTGTGAATGGGACTTCATCTCTCCAACAGCTGGGTAAATAAAGCCTTTTGCTAGAAACTATCCCCCGCTGCTATGTCAACAAGGAATGCCAGATATTGTATAGGGTAACATTACATCTACCAATGGCGTTTTTTACACCTATGCATTTCTTCTGCTCCGTTATAATTCCGTCAAATTCATTTTCTTAGGAGTCTAAAATTAGTAAATTTTTAATATGCCAATTGTGATATATATATATATATATATATATATATATATATATATATATATATATATATATATATATATATATATATATATATATATATATATATATAAAATTCTGCCTAAATGGTCTTCAATTTTTTTTTCTTGCCTCATTGTTAAACTAACCAGATGCAAATGGGTTAAATATTTCCCTTTCTTATCTCGCATTCCTTCACACCACCCATAGGTTTGTTTTAATTTAAAATAAATATTGCATGCCGCAGATAAAGCAACCCATATATTTATAATGTATACAGCATTATGGTCTTATAGCACTAAATAAAGTAATGATTAACACTTAGGGTCAACAAAATACAATTGTGTGATCACTCAGGCAGTGTAGAGGTCAAAGGTGACGACACATCACTGGTTATTGTTTACATTTCAATTTCTTACGTTTTTCACCTAATTTTGTGTAGCAAAAAGTTTTTAAAAATTGTCATTTTTGTATCTCAAGTAGTTCCAATTATGGCCTGTAACAGGTACAATGTATATCTGAAATATAATGTCGAATATATTAAATGTACAACATGTCTTTTTTTTCATATGATCTCCCCAGCTGTTTTTCATATAAAGTCAGACATTTTTATTTTTCCAGGGAGTATACGGACTGCTGCATAATGTGTATTTTTGAAAACTCAGATCCTATGTATGACAGTAAAATTATTTTATACATTTTTTTAATGTGCATGGCAAACTATCAGCAAATGAAGACTACATTGTTATATATTTTTTTGTAAATAACTGTACCTTTTTTGTACGAAGATATATATATGTATTTATATGTTTCTACTTTTTGACCTAAATGGCTTTCCGGCCTCACTTTATCTTGTGTACAGATCACTAAATAAAACCTACTTTTTAGGTAATTATGTTTGTGTGTGATTATCTATAGGACTTGTAAAATGTTTTTTAAAGTTAGGGATATTTGTTTGTAATGAAATAGTATAATTGTGTTCATTTGAATGTCAAAAATAAGTTTAACAAAAAATATATATATTCCTGCTCAGAATATGGCATTATCACACTGCACCCTGGGAAACTGGGCAGGGACATGCAAATGAGTACACAATGTTTCACTATATTTCTAGAGAGAAAGATTTATTTTTTATTATATTCAGGGTTGGTTGGTTTTTAGTAGTTAATATAGGCCTTTTTGGTTCCATTTTATTTATAAGGTGTGTTTTACATGAGAATTAAAGGGCCAATTACCTCACTAGAAGTGCTCTTTGTGGTGAGAGAGAACAATACTCAGAAAAAAATCAATAGATCATTTTAACAATATGCAAATAACATCTAAACGTGCAGTCTTAGGTCTGTTTACAGACACTCTCCTGACTTATATCATTATCTGCAGGAAGATTTATGCTTTCAGGAATGTAATCCGCCATCAGTTAACCCACAAGTAACATATGTAGGAGTTTCTAGCAGCCATTTCCCTGCACAGATACATTTGGAAAGGGTTATCCATCTTTCTGCTGTCTGCACAGAGCTGTCAGTCTGCCAGGGGGACTTGGCAGATTTATTTATTTCCTGTTAAAAGGCACCTATTTCAAAAATTCAAAAAGTATTTCAACATGTTTTCAGGAGATCATTACAGTGCTCAAAGTTGTGCTGAAGTAACTGGACCTTTAAATAGAAGCTACCCCATACTATATCATGGATGGGGCTGAGGTGAGACGGCACATGAGAGAGAGAAGGGAAAGTGATGCGACAGTAGGGGTGGTTAGAGAGATGAGGGATATGAAGGAGACTGGTGGGGAAATTAGAGAGTTGGGAAGTTGAGGGATATAAATGTGGAGAATTATTGGCGGCTTCTCCAGACGTCCTATGTAAGGAATACAACCACATGATCCGTCCCCCATTGATACTCCTGTATTATTCCCGGACCCTTTGGTCCTTGGGACGGCTCCTTGGTTTGTTCCTTAAGTTACCACATGAAGACACTTTAATGTTCTCTTCCTCCCTGCTAATTAAATGCAGATTGTAATTTCTAAACCGCCCCTACTTTCTGCCGCTGTTTATTACTTGGAGGGATTACTTATAAGTAGCTCTGCATTGGGAAATCTTCCGAAGTGTAAACAACTTTTATATCCTTTGTAAATATGAATAGGACAATAATGAGCTAATATGATGCTTTTCGCCCAAATATAATAAATGTTCAGGTATTTTTCGCGCTCACAAGCTGATCCACAGCGGATTTAGAGCTAACTGTAAAATTAGTTTTATAGGTAAGCATATGGGTTTGTGGTGTTCAGTTGTGTCCCACTCTTTGTGACCTTATGGACATAAACCTATAGTGCATTAAGTATATTGCAAAGTTGCCATAGATTGCAGTGGCTGTTTAATGCCTTTGTCCAAGTATACAACATTTCTTTGTCTCCAATTCCTCTGCTCTTCTACAGGTTGCAGGCTACTGGGGGGTCAGATAATAACATAAAAATACTCGTGTGTGTATAGTAAAGTCTTTAAATAGTCCTTTGGTTCATCCAGTTGGTAGCTGCAGCCCTCTGTTCCTGAAGGAGCCTTTAAAGTGGGTGGAACATGTTGAGATACTGTCACAGAGATTGCAAGGTCGCCTCAGCACGGCTACCAACTGAGAGCTGCAGCTACCAACTGGATAAATTAATAACTGTTTTTTTTTTATATCTTCTGAGGAACAGCAGCACCTTATAGTATATGATCCTACTCTCTCCCACTGACAGTGTTAGGTATACCCATAGTATTGGGGGGGGGGGGGGGGCAGCCTGTCACATTGTTACCAATTTATTTCACATTAATTCATACAATTTCCACTCTTGTTACAGATTGAGACGTTAACTCTATAAATGCTGGAGAAGTTTTCCCGGCTCTATTGGAGGGCGGTTTCCATAGTGTCTCTGCATTCCTGGTCAGTGAGATAATCTGGGGGGGTTCTGGGTTTTGAGACCATGTACTGCCCAGGAATGTATGGATTGTGTCTTTATATGCTCTTAAAGAGACAGCACAGGTTACATATGTAGAATTCCATATAGGTATAATGTAAAACTATAGATGACAACAAGTACTTTGCCACATTAATTCTGTCTAATTAATTGCATTTTCCTACAATAAACTTTTCATTACAGCTTGTCCTTTTTCTGTCAGCCTTTCTGATCCATCCAGAAAGACACGTGTATCTCCTGCTAAAGGCGAGATTATTGCTAAAAATGAGTGATTACCCCACGGGCTCTGAATCTGTCTTCAGTGTGCAATACAAAATATTGTGTGCTCTATGTATGTAACTATGCGGATTAGAGAAATGAGTCGCTAGGGCTGAGCGTGCCCAATCTTGTGCTGCACATTGCCCAGAGCCCCATCGGGAAATCATCAATTACTGATAATAATCTATACATTAGCAAGATATATGTGAGCGTCCTGGTGGGTGGATAAGAAAGGTTGATTGACAGATAGTATGTGTGTATATATATATGTGTGTGTATATATATGTATATATATATATATATATGTGTGTATATATATATATATATATATATATATATATATAAAACATAAACACAGTTTTTTATGCTTATAAAATATGTAATTATTTACTGAGTGGCTCCATTTTCAGCTGCTTCTTTCTGTTACTGTCTCATGAAAGTGTGTCCTTATAAATTGACAAGCTTTCCATTAAACCTATTGAAAGCACTGGCAGTTTAAGATGTCACGGCTCCTTTTTTTTTTTTTTTAACAACTGACGAACATTCCTGGGAGTATTATTTCTGTAACTAATGACTGCGGCGCCCACGTCCCACCCAGCAAGGTGTTTATCGGTACCCCCGGTAAGGGAGCTGCTAATGCAAATTCAGATGGTATGAACCTTATTTATGGTTAAGCTGAGAGCGAGAGAATGAGGATTAGACCGCAAAGGTTACAAATGATTTCTCGTGATATTCAGCTGCCGGCTTAATTGAATTACCCACAAAGCTCTGGATTACTGCGGCCGATTTGCATATTTGTATTTTTCAGTTGGTGTCAGGGATTTAAGCTCCATATTCACAGTAGGCTCATTGTAGAACTGTTGATAATTAGCAAAGCTCCAATACAACCTAATGGGCCACTGTAGTTCTAAGGCAGCTAAACAAACAATGCAATGGCTGCTCTCAGCATAATTTTATATATTAATTAATAAATTGTAGACTGAATACAACCTAATTGTAGTTTTAAATTTAAAGGTACATGTCAGTCTGTGTGATATCCTGTGTGCGTGTGCGTCTGATGGCCGTCGCAAATCCAATCATTTTATTGACAAATTCTATATATTTGTAATTCAAAGTACATTTGACATTTATTGTGTGAGCTCCACCCCCCAAGGCACCTATGTAGGCAGAGCATCCTAGCCAATGAGCTGTGTGCAGTTGTGTCCCAGCCAATCAGGTGTCTGCCTCCTGAGCAGCTTTTTCTCAGTGAGAGGGAAACTGATACATTGTTGTACCCACCTGTCACTGGCGACAACTAATAATTACTTTTATGCTAATTTAGCCTGGATTTTCGGGAGTGTTGCTTCTTAAAAGCAGCTTAAGATATTTTGCAAGGTTTCGGGTAAGTTTATTAATGTTTATTTTGGGATTTTTTATGCAAAAAAATGTTTTCATACCCTACTGATTCTCCTCTATCAGACTAAATATTTTAAAAATAAACTAAAAAATATAGTTTCTATTTCAAAAGAAGCGACTTAAAAAGGCCAGAAAATTTGAATTTCCCTTAAAGGGCCAGGAATGCCGGAGTCCCTGCAATGTGCAGCAGTGTTTACACTGTCTATTTAAATAACAGGGAGCCGGAGGGTTTTGCACCAGGGCTGCATTCCTAGGAGGCAGAAAACTAAATAAATGCCCCATTCTGGTGCTGATTGACAGCAGGAGACCCTCCAGGGGGAAGGGCTGAAGACATCTTGTATTTACTTCCTTTTGCCTCCTTAGAGTTGTTTGATTTATGGCCACAGGTGCTGGCTGGAAGCACAAGGAGTCATACACATACCCAACACTCACATTAGTGAGAAGGGGGTCTCATGTGTGACCGCTCATATCCAACACTCACATTAGTGAGGGCGGGGTCTCGTGCGTGACTGCTCATATCCAACACTCACATTAGTGAGGGCGGGGTCTCATGTGTGACCGCTCATATCCAACACTCACATTAGTGAGAAGGGGATCTCATGTGTGACTGCTCATATCCAAAACTCACATTAGTGAGGAGGGGGTCTCATGTGTGACTGCTCATATCCAAAACTCACATTAGTGAGGAGGGGGTCTCATGTGTGACTGCTCATATCTGACACTCACATTAGTGAGGAGGGGGTCTGATGTGTGAGTGTGACCGCTCATATCCAACACTCACATTAGTGAGGACGGGGTCTCATGAGTGACTGCTCATATCCAACACTCACATTAGTGAGAAGGGGGTCTCATGTGTGACTGCTCATATCCAAAACTCACATTAGTGAGGACGGGGTCTCGTGCATGACTGCTCATATCCAACACTCACATTAGTGAGGACCGGGTCTCATGTGTGACTGCTCATATACAACACTCACATTAGTGAGGACGGGGTCTCGTGAGTGACTGCTCATACACTTGCCTATTTATAATGCAACAAAGCTCTTTTTTAATAAGGTTTGTAATTGTATAAACACAAATTGAGGATTTTATTCAATCTCCAAACTCCATTATTATTATTATTATTATTAATTATCACATATATAGTTCTCAGCAATACGGGTCGTTGCTAACGCTTGCAGTTGCTGCCAAAGGCGCTCCTTGCGCTGGTGGAGATGGTCCAGGACCTCTGCAAGTCAGAAAGAAATTGGACTCAATTTTAGTCCAATTTACAGAGTTTAGACACTCGAAAATCCACTAAGCGGGAAAAAAATGGGCGCAGAAAAACGCAAAACACCTAACGGCTTCCCCTCGCGCACGCAGCCTTTTTACACTACACACTGCACACATTGCAGACACTTACACCTCAGCTCCACAACAGTTCAAACCGACATAGTATGCTGCAGGAACATCAAAACAGATTGTCAGCTCTTCAACACAATGCTTCCTGCATATATTACTTACAAATAGGTAAAGTATATTAATTTAGGATTTAATTAATTAATTAATTATCATAAAAAACACAAAGACCTTCACCGCGCGCCTCACATGGAGCGCCAACGGTGCTCATAGGCCACAAAGTACATTAGGGGAGAGACTTGCAATAAGCGCCAAAAGGAGATCAGCGCGGACCTTACAATAAGAGCAAAAGCGCCTGTGATAACAAAAAATACGCCAACCTAGAGACTCGCAATGAGCGCCGAAGGATCTCAGATGACCAAAACACTTACTCTCTGTGGCAAACAGCATTAACTGCCTTACAATTTTATTGCCGTTATTTTTTTACGGCCAAGTCGGTAGTTATATATACTAGCGACTTCCCCATCAAATAATGACAGCAATAAAATTCTAAGCCTGGCCATACTGTTTGCCACACAGTGTGGGTTTATGGCCCCTCTGAGCACCTTCGGCACTTATAGCGAGCCGCAACTTTTCTGCTTTGCAATGATCACCTTTGGCGCTCATCGCAAGCCTCTCCCCCTGTGAACTTTATAGGCATCGCGCTTGAGCACCTTCTGCGCTCATTGCAAGCATCTCCCCCCCATGTAGTTTATTGGCTTGGATTATGTGTTACTGCTTAGGACTCGTTTTATGGCCTTCAGCCTTTTTTCGTCGTGTTACGTTTTTTTGCCAGCCGTTTTTCGATCATAAAAATATGGCAAATATGGCTCAGATTAGCTTGCACCCTCACTCACAGGCTCCCTGGCTCTCCTCCTGTGCTGTGTGTGTAGAAGTTTATTTGAGGCATATTTGTGTGTTTTTGCAGGCTTTTCCAGTTCGGTGGTTCAGCCGTTAAAGTCGTATTTTTGCGAGCCCCGCAGTCTATCTACGTACTTCGGGTCCTACGTCCAGGGGCCTCGCGATGAGACCTCATTGCAGCTAAGTCCCATGTGTCTCGGGATGAGTGCAAGTTAAGTCCTGTGTGTTTCCACCCCTGTAATGAGGGCCTCCTTCTCTCACTCCCTCTCCTCTCTCTGCCCGTCCTTCTCTCTCTCCCCTCCTCCCCGCCTTCTCTCCTCTCTCTCTCCCCCTCCTTCTTACTCTCTCCCCCTCCTTCTCTCTATCCCTCCCTCTCCTTCTCTCTCTCCCTCTCCCTCTCCCTCTCCTTCTCTCTATCTTTCTTTCTCTCCCCCTCCGTCTCTCTATCCCTCTCTGTCCTTCTTTCTCTCCCCTCCTCTCTCTCTCTCTCCCTCCCTCTCTTCCTCCCTCTCCTTCTCTCTCTCTCTACCTCTCACGCTCCCTCTCCTCTCTCTCTACCTCTCTCTCACTCTCCTCCTCTCTCTCTCCCTTTTTCTCCCCCTCTCTCGCTCCCTCTCCTCCTCTCTCTCCCTCTCTCTCTCCCCTCTCTCTCACCCTTCCTCTCCTTCTCTCTCTTCCTACCTCTCCTTTTCTCTCTCTCTTACTCTCTCTCTCCCTCTCCTTCTCTCTCTCCCTTTCTTTCCTCCCCTCTCCTTCTCTATCTCCCTCTCTCCCCCTCCTTCTCTTTCTCCCCCTTATGCTCTCTCTACCACTCCCTCTCCTTCTCTCTCTCTTCCTCCTTCTCCTTCTCTCTCTCTCCCTCCGTTCCTCTCCTTCTCTCTCTCCCTCTCATTCCCTCCCTCCCTCCATCTCTTTCCCTCCCTCCCTCCATCTCTTTCCCTCCCTCTCTCTCTCCCTCTCTTTCCCTCCCTCTCCTTCTCTCCCTCTCTTTCCCTCCCTCTCCTTCTCTCCCTCCTTCTCTTTTTCTCCCTCTCCTCTCTCTCTTCCTCCCTCTCCTTCTCTCTCCCTCCGTCCCTCTTCTTCTCTCTCTCTTTTCCTCCCTCTCTCCCTCTTTTTCCCTCCCTCCCTATCTTTCTCTCTCTCCCTCCCCTTCTCTCCTTCCCTCCCTCCCCTTCTATCGCTCTCCCTCCTTCTCTCTCTCACCCTCTCTCCTCTCTCTTCCTCCCTCTCGTTTTGACGCTCTTCTTCCCTCTCCCTTCCTCTTTCTTTCTCTCTCCCTCACTCCCTCCCTTTTCCCTCTCGTCCCCTCTCTCTCCCTTTTCAATCTTTCCCTCTCCTTCTCTCTCTCCCTCCTTTCTCACTCTCTCTCTCTCCCTCTCTTTACCTCTCTCCCTCCTGCTTTATTTTCCTCTCTCTCTCACTTCCATCTCGCTCTCTCTCCTTCTCTCTCTCTCTCCCTCCCTCCTTCTCTCTCCCCCTCCTTCTCTCTCCCCCTCCCTCTCTCCCTCTCCCCCTCCCTCCCTCTCTTCCTCTCCTTCTCACTCTCCCTCTCCTTCTCTCTCCTTCTCTCTCTCCCTCTCATTCTCTCTCTCCCTTTTTAATCTTTCCCTCTGCTTCTCTCTCTCCCTCTCCTTCTCCCTCTCTTCCCCTCTCTCTCCCCCCCTCTCCCTCTGCTTCTCTCTCTCTCTTCTTTCTCACTCTCTCCCTCTCCTTCTCTCTCTCCCTCTCTTTATCACTCTCCCTCCCGCTTTATTTTCCCCTCTCTCTCTCCCTCCATCTCGCTCTCTCTCTTCCTCTATCTCTCTATCTCTCTCTCTCTTACTCTCATTCTCTCTCTCCCTCTCTCCCCCTCCTTCTCTCTCTCTCTCCCCCTCCTTCTCTCTCTCCCCCTCCTTCTCTCTCTCACCCTCCTTCTCTCTTCCTCTCCCCCTCCTTTCTCACTCTCCCCTCCCTCTCTTCCTCTCCCCCTCCCTCCCTCTATTTCTCTCCCCCTCCCTCTCTTCCTCCCCTCCTCCCTCCCTCTCTCTCGACCCCCTTCTCTCTATCCCTCTCCTTCTCTCTCTCCCTCTCCTTCTCTCTCTCCCCCTCTCCTTCTCTCTCTCTCCCTCTCCTTCTCTCTCTCTTCCCCTCTCTCTCCCTCCCTCTCCCTCTTCTTCTCTCTCTCCCTCCTTTCCCACTCTCTCTCTCCCTCTCCTTCTCTCTCTCTGTTTCCCTCTCTCCCTCCCTATCTCTCCCTCTCTTTCCCTCCCTCCTTTCTCACTCTCCCCCTCCCTCCCTCTCTTCCTCTCCCCCTCCCTCCCTCTCTCTCGCCCCTCCTTCTCTCTATACCTATCCTTCTCTCTATCCCTATCCTTCTCTCTCTCCCTCTCCTTCTCTCTCTCCCTTTTCAATCTTTCCCTCTGCTTCTCTCTCTCCCTCACCTTCTCCCTCTCTCTCCCTCCCTTTTCAATCTTTTCCTCTGCTTCTCTCTCTTCCTCCTCTCTCACTCTCTCTCTCTCCCTCTCCTTGTCCCTCTCCCTCTACCTCTTTTTCCCTCTCTCCCTCCCGCTTTATTTTCCTCTCATTCTCTCTCTCTCCCTCTCTCCCTCTCCTTCTCTCCCTCTCTTTCCCTCCCTTTACTTCTCTCCCTCCTTCTCTTTTTCTCCCTCTCCTCTCTCTCTCTTCCTCCCTCTCCTTCTCTCTCTTCCTACCTCTCCTTCTCTCTCTCTTCCTCTCTCTCTCTCCCTCCCTCTCCTTCTCTCTCTCCCTCTCTTTCCCTCCCTCCCTCCCTCTCCTTATCTCTCTCCCCCTCTCCTTCTCTCTCTCCCTCTCTTTCCCTCCCTCCCTCTCCTTCTCTCTCTCCCCCTCATTCTCTCTCTCCCCTCCATCTCCTTCTCTCTTCCTCCCTCTCCTTCTCTCTCTCTCCTTCTGTTCCTCTCCTCTCTCTCCCTTTGTTTCCCTCCCTCCCTCTCTCTCCCTCTCTTTCCCTCCCTCCCTCTTTCTCTCCCTCTCTTTCCCTCCCTCCCTCTCCTTCTCTCCCTCCTTCTCTTTCTCTCCCTCTCCTCTCTCTCTCTCTTCCTCCCTCTCCTTCTCTCTCCCTCCATTCCTCTCCTTCTCTCTCTTTTACTCCCTCTCTCTCTCCCTCTCTTTCCCTCCCTCCCTCTCTTTCCCTCCCTCCCTCTCTTTCTCTCACTCCCTTCCTCCCCTTCTCTCCCTCTCCCTCCTTCTCTTGCTCTCTCCCTCCCTCCTCTCTCTTACTCCCTCTCCTTTTCACGGTCTTCCTCCCTCTCCTTCGCTCTCTCTTCCTCTCTCCCTCTCCTTCTCTCTCTCTCTCTTTCCCTTCCTCCCTCTCTCTCTCTATTTCCCTCCCTCCCTCTCCTTCTCTGTCTCTCCCTCAGTCCCTCTCCTTCTCACCCCCCCCCCTCTTTTTCCCTCCCTCCCTCTCCTTCTCTGTCTCTCCCTCAGTCCCTCTCCTTCTCACCCCCCCCCCTCTTTTTCCCTCCCTCTCCCTCTCCCCCTCTCTCTCCTCCTCTTATTCTCTCTCTCTCTACCTCTCTCCCCCTCCTTCTCGCTCTCCCTCCCTCTCCTTCTCTCCCCTCCTTCTCTCTCTCCCCCTCCTTCTCTCTCTCCCTCTTTCTTTTCCTCCATCTCTCTCCCATCCTTCTCTCTCTCCCCCCTTCTCTCTCTCTCTCTCTCTCCTTCTCTCTGTCTCTCTCTCTCCTTCTCTCTGTCTCTTTCTTTCTCTCTCTCTCTCTCCCTCCTTCCATCTCCTTCTCTCTCTCCCTCTCTTTTCCTCCCTCCCTCTCTTTCCCTCCCTCCGTCCCTCTCCTTCTCTCTCTCTCCCTCCGTCCCTCTCCTTCTCTCTCTCCCCTCTTTTTCCCTCCCTCCCTCTCCCCTCTTTTTACCTCCCTCTCCCTCTCTCTCCCCTCTTTTTACCTCCCTCTCCCTCTCTCTCTCCCCCTCTCCCTCCCTCTCTCTCTCTTCCTCTTATTCTCTCTCTCTACCTCTCTCCCCCTCCTTCTCTCTCTCTCTCTCCCTCTTCCTCTCCCTCTCCCTCTCTTTACCTCGCTCCCTCTCCTTCTCTCTCTCCCTCTCTCCCCCTCTCCCCCTCCTTATCTCTCTCTCCCTACCTCTCCTTCTCTCTC
>CM050173.1:106777919-106870419 GCA_027410445.1 Discoglossus pictus | reverse complement strand
TGTTTAACTGACCTGAGGGCTTGTCCCTGTCAGCCAATGAGCACTATTATAGATATATAAGGTCATGCTTATCTGCCAATGAAATCTACACATACAAGTTTTGCGCAATATCTTTTCACGCAAAACACAACTTTAATAATGTTTAAATGCACAAAAACAGGAATTGTGTTGTTGTCCCTATAAATTAACACTGTAGTCTCTCTTCTCTAAATGTTTTTTGGGGCAAATAACCTTTATAATAAGCAGAATGTTGTTTTTTTTAAAAGTACATAATAATAATAATAATAATAATAATAATAATAAAGAATGAGTAATAAGTAATGGTAATAATAATAACACAGCTTTTGTGTACATGTCCCTGTAAGTTACTGCTGTAGTTCCACTTCTCCAAAAACATTTTTGGTGTAATAAACTTGATAATTAGATAAATGTTTTTTTTATAAAACAAATAATAATAATAATAATAAACACAGCCTTTAAATATTTAATTTTGCATTCTATTTTCTTTTATTGTGGGGTACCATTTCCTTTCCTGAGCTGCTTCTTTTTGCTGCACTTTGCTCCTAATGAATATAATGTGCATTTTATCAGTCACATTTCCATTGTGCAGACAGAACCCTCCTCTGAATTCAAAGTCTTTTCTCACATGTGGAAGTAGATCAGCAGAAACCAAAATGACTTCATCATAGTTGTGCATAAAAAGTAATAAATTAGACTGTAATAGGACCTCAATGCCTGTTTTTATTCATTTTGCCACAGCCATCTCTGCTCCTTTGCAGCCTCGAAGAAGCTTAGTGAATAAGGCCCGATGTGTTTAATGAGCTTGGCGATGGTCCCACACTCAACAGTTAAAAGGAAATCCTTTTATTAGCTTCCTGACCAGATAATTATCCCATGACTTCATCTTTTTATTTGTTTATGTAACTGATGGGAATTATCCTGGTCTCCTTTTTCATATACATGCTAAAACCACTGTGGCTTCATAATGAGGCCATGCACAAATCTTCCTCCTTGCAAAGGAGACTAAGTATAAAAAATCCAGTTCCACAAACCGGTCTGACCCACTTACTTCTGAGTGAAAGCGTTAAGTACTGTGGCTGGGCCAGCGAATGTAGGGCCACCGTGCAATGCATTATATATATATATATATATATATATATATATATATATATATATATATATATATATATATATATATATATATATACATACAGTGGATATAAAAAGTCTACATACCCCTGTTAAAATGTCAGGTTTTGTGCTGTAAAAAAATGAGACAAAGATAAATAATTTCAGAACTTTTTCCACCTTTAATGTGACCTATAAACTGTACAACTCAATTGAAAAACAAACTGAAATATTTTATGTGGAGAAAAGAATAAAATAAAATAAAAATAATGTGGTTGCATAAGTCTGCACACCCTCTTATAACTGGGGATGTAGCTGTGTTCAGAATTAAGCAATCACATTCCAAATCGTGTTAAATAGGAGTCAGCATGCACCTGCCATCATTTAAAGTGCCTCTGATTAACCCAAAATAAAGTTCAGCTGCTCTATTTGGTCATTCCTGAAATGTTCTCAGTCACATCCCACAGCAAAAGCCATGGTCCACAGAGAGCTTCCAAAGCATCAGAGGGATCTCATTGTTAAAAGGTATCAGTCAGGAGAAGGGTACAAAAGAATTTCCAAGGCATTAGATATACCATGGAACACAGTGAAGACAGTCATCATCAAGTGGAGAAAATATGGCACAACAGTGACATTACCAAGAACTGGAGCTCCCACCAAATATGATGAAAAGACGAGAAAAAAACTGGTCTGAGAGGCTACCAAGAGGCCTACAGCAACATTATAGGAGCTGCAGGAATATCTGGCAAGTACTGGCTGTGTGGTATATGTGACAACAATCTCCCGTGTTCTTCATGTCTGGGCTATGGGATAGAGTGGCAAGACGAAAGCCTTTTCTTACGAAGAAAAACATCCAAGCCAGGCTACATTTTGCAAAAACACATCTGAAGTCTCCCAAAAGCATGTGGGAAAAGGTGTTATGGTCTGATGAAACCAAGGTTGAACTTTTTGGCCATAATTCCAAAAGATATGTTTGGCGCAAAAACAACACTGCACATCACCAAAAGAACACCATACCCACAGTGAAGCATGGTGGTGGCAGCATCATGCTTTGGGGCTGTTTTTCTTCATCTGGAACTGGGGCCTTAGTTAAGATAGAGGGAATTATGAACAGTTCCAAATACCAGTCAATATTGGCACAAAACCTTCAGGCTTCTGCTAGAAAGCTGAACATGAAGAGGAACTTCATCTTTCAGCATGACAACGACCCAAAGCATACATCCAAATCAACAAAGGAATGGCTTCACCAGAAGAAGATTAAAGTTTTGGAATGGCCCAGCCAGAGCCCAGACCTGAGTCCAATTGAAAATCTGTGGGGTGATCTGAAGAGGGCTGTGCACAGGAGATGCCCTCGCAATCTGACCGATTTAGAGTGTTTTTGCAAAGAAGAGTGGGCAAATCTTGCCAAGTCAAAATGTGCCATGCTGATAGACTCATACCCAAAAAGACTGAGTGCTGTAATAAAATCAAAAGGTGCTTCAACAAAGTATTAGTTTAACGGTGTGCATACTTATGCAACCATGTGATTTTATTTTTATATATTTTCTTCCCTCTACCTAAAAGATTTCAGTTTGTTTTTCAATTAAGTTGTACAGTTTATAGGTCACATTAAAAGGCGGAAAAAAGTTCTGAAATGATTTATCTTTGTCTAATTTTTTTATAGCACAGAAACCTGATATTTTAACAGGGGTGTGTAGACTTTTTATATCCACTTTACACACCTTTTTTGAAAGACCCCAGAGGCTGCAACACCTAAGCAAGAGGCACCACTAACCAAACACTGCCATGAAGACCAAGGAACTCTCCAAACAAGTAAGAGACAATGTTGTTGAGAAGTACAAGTCAGGGTCAGGTTATATAAAAATATCCAAATCTTTGATGATCCCCAGGAGCACCATCCAATCTATCATAACCAAATGGAAAGAACATGGCACAACAGCATTAATTAGGGAGGCAGCACAGAGACCTAAGGTAACACTGGAGGAGCTGCAGAGTTCCACAGCAGAGACTGGAGTATCTGTACATAGGATGACAATAAGCCGTACGCTCCATAGAGTTGGGCTTTATGGCAGAGTGGCCAGAAGAAGCCATTACTTTCAGCAAAAAACAAAATGGCACGTTTTGAGTTTGTGAAAAGGCATGTGGGAGACTCCCAAAATTTATGGAAGAAGATGCTCTGGTCTGATGGGACTAAAATTGAACGTTCGGCCATCAAAGAAAACGCTATGTCTGGCGCAAACCCAACACATCACATCACCCAAAGAACACCATCCCCACAGGGAAACATGGAGGTGGCAGCATCATGCTGTGGGGATGTTTTTCAGCAGCTGGGACTGGGAAACTGGTCAGAGCTGAGGGAAAGATGGTGCTAAATACAGGGATATTCTTGAGCAAAACCTGTACCACTCTGTGCGTGATTTGAGGCTAGGACGGAGGTTCACCTTCCAGCAGGACAATGACCCCAAACACACTGCTAAAGCAACACTTGGGGGGTTTAAGGGGAAACATGTAAATGTGTTGGAATGGCCTAGTCACAGCCCAGACCTCAATCCAATAGAAAATCTGTGGTCAGACTTAAAGATTCCTTTCACAAGTGCATACCATCCAACTTGAAGGAGCTGGAGCAGTTTTGCAAGGAGTAATGGGCAAAAATCCCAGTGGTAAGATGTGGCAAGCTCATAGAGACTTATCCAAAGCGTCTTGGAGCGGTGATTGCAGCAAAAGTTGGCTCTACAAAGTATTGAATTTAGGGGGTGAATAGTTATGCACATTGACTTTTTCTGTTATTTTGTCCTTTTTGTTGTTTGCTTCAGAATAAAGTTGCGGGCATGTTCTGTAAATTAAATGATGCAAATCCTCAAACAATCCGGGTTAATTCCATGTTGTGAGGCAACAAAACACGAAAAATTCCAAGGGGGGGGGGGGGGGGGGGGATTTCTCTCTCTCTACTGTATCGATCTATCTCAATCTGTCTACCTATCTATCTATCTATCTATCTCTATCTATGTATCTATCTATCTATCTATCTCTCTGTCTATACACACATACATACATTTAATTAGTGCCCCCCTTTGCGTTAGCTCCATGAGTTGTGTTAGCTAATTGAGCTTAAAAGTTGGATATTTTACACATACATTATCTTTATTTTGGACTATTAATTACAATACAGTTACAATTAGATAAAGGTGTAATAAATACCAACAGGTTTTGCTATAAAGTTGCTGCCTGTTATCGAGTTGTTTACAACAACATAATAACAAATATTGGTCCCACATTTTTTATATATACTTAAAACAAAATAAATTTGCAGAGTTTCAGGTCCTGCAGCAGCTAAAGGGTTAATGCCAGCTGCACCCATCCTTACGATGCCATGTTTAGTAGAGGTGGCGGGTCTCTCAGCTGGGGGTCTCTTTAGAAGAAAGGACTTTGATTGATCCAGTGTAAGCTGTTTCCAAGGGAGCAGATGCCTTTAAGAGACCCCTCCAGGAGCCACATAGGGCTGGGGGTCTTCGGCCCGGGTTTAACCCTTTTTCTGCTGGTGTGCATGACATAGTAATTGTATTCGCCCTCCCCACAATTTCCGCCCCCTCTTGAATCAGGAGGGTCCGTAATGAAATGTCCTGCTTAGAAACTAACAGCTTTGTCATTTTCTTCAAAGGGTTCTCAGGATCAGATGGTGGGGTCGGAAATGCTGGAAAATAGCTTTTTATCCTCAAAAAGAGTCTTAAAATCGTTTCATCTATGAAAAATAAATAAGTATAAAGGGGCCGTGATGTCCAGTATTTACAGGATGAGCTTTAATACCATTAGATGATGGGAACAATAATAGGAACAGATAGTTAAAGGGTCATGCAGAAATTAAAGGGACAAGCAAGGTTCCTGGGTGTTACTAGTATATAATATCCCTATGTATCTATTTTTTTTATGTACTTTATTTTATTAAATAGTCTTTATAAGCTCTAAAATCAAACAAAAAGTCCCTTGTATGGGTCTGCCCTCTGCAACATATGCAGACACAGACTCTGTAAGGCTGGGTGTTCGGCGTAGAGTCCTAGCCTATCAGGGTCCTTGACTGATAGTGCTTGCTAGTTTCCCTCAGGAGTGTGTCCATGTAAACGAACAACCTTTCCATTAGTCCCAGTGTAAGCTGTGGCAGTTTGAGCTGCCACATTTTCAGCAAATAATACATTCCTCTGCATTCAAAGCATTTTCTTGTCTATGGAAGCAGATTAGCAGAAACCAGAATGGTAGGTACCACTGCATAGGAAACATATTAGCAAAGATCATTTTTCAGATGCAATAAAATAAATACTTCTAAGGAGCTTTAAGTCTTGCGTGCCTCACAATGAGCGCCGTTGTTCTTTTTTCAGAATTTAAGACTTGATCAGGTAGAGAGAGGAGAAAGACACAGGGAAGGTAGAGGGGGGGGGGGGGGAAGAAGAGGCACAAGGGAGGGAAATAAGGGGAAAAGAGACACAGGGAAGGGAGGGGGGGGAGCAGACACGGGTCAGAGAGTGGGGAGAGGCTCTCAGCGCGAGGCACGAAAGTGGCGGGTTGATCGACGTCTGCAATAAGCGCTCATTGCAGGGCTCGCGATAAGTACCGATGGCGCTCATCACGAGGCCCTTAAGTAGAGGGTGGGAGAGGCTTTAGCGCTCATTGCGTGGCATGAAAGTGGCAGGTTGGCCAAAGCCTGCAATGAGCGGCGAAGCCTGCGCTCATCGCGAGGCATGTAAATTAGAGGGGGGATAACCCCACATTGTGTGGCAAACAGACAGTCTTCAAATGTTATTGCTGTCATTTTTGACGGGCAAGTCGCTAGTAATAATAATAATAATAATAATAATAAAAATCACATTATCTCATTATTTTGTACCAATGCATAGACTCCAGCAGAAGACCCACTCCTTACTGACCGGACCACAGAGGACCCGCGCCTTACTGACTGGACCACAGAAGACCCACGCCTTACTGACCGGACCACAGAAGACCCACGCCTTAGTGACCGGACCACAGAGGACCCGCGCCTTACTGACCGGACCACAGGGGCTTGTGACTTACTGACCGGATCACAGAGGACCTGTGCCTTACTGACCGGACCACAGAAGACCCACGCCTTACTGACCGGACCACAGGGGCTTGTGACTTACTGACCGGATCACAGAGGACCTGTGCCTTACTGACCGGACCACAGAAGACCCACGCCTTACTGACCGGACCACAGAGGACCCGCGCCTTACTGACCGGATCACAGAGGACCTGTGCCTTACTGACCGGACCACAGAAGACCCCCGCCTTACTGACTGGACCACAGAGGACCCGCGCCTTACTGACCGGATCACAGAGGACCTGCGCCTTACTGACCGGACCACAGGGGCTTGTGACTTACTGACCAGACCACAGAGGACCTGCGCCTTACTGACCGGATCACAGAGGACCTTGCTTGTGACTTACTGACCGGACCACAGGGGCTTGTTACTTTGTGACCGGAGCCTATACAATGTAACCATCGCTGACCGGCGCTGATCTGATGTCTTTAGTTTATTTATTAACATTTATATTTAAACAATAACTGTTTACAAATACTTAAATGTATCATGGAAAACAAACATAGATTTGACTGCTCATTGTATCTAACTTAAAGCTTAATTTAGCGCCATTCCCAGTCATGCTTAAATTCCTTAAAGCGCTATGGAAAATCTCTAGATTTTACTTGGTATATACTGTACTATCTTTGTGTATATGTTTACTTTTATGCACTTTACTTTATTAAGAAGGGCTTATAAGATTTGTTTTTACTGACTAAAATCATTCAAATAGTCCATGCATAGGTCTGCCCACTGCAGCGTATGCAGACACAGATTCTGTAGGGCTGTATGTGCAGTGTAGTGTCCTAGCCTATCAAGGACCAGGTCTCAGGAGCAAGTTCAAGCATGTTGTTTAGAGATGGTCACTGATTGGTTAGTGTGAGAAACAGTACAGCAAGTACAGCAGAGTCTGTGTCTTCTTGAGCTACAGAGGGCAGACCCATACAGGGACTATTTGTTTTATTTTAGACAGTAAAAACAGAGCTTATAATGACTTCTTAATAAAATAAAGTACATAAAAGTAAATAGTTAATGAGGGATATTGTATACATAATACGATCAAGGAACCTTCCATATCCCTTTAACTCTTAAGACCACTCTATAGACTGATGTGATCCCGGAGACAGATGGATCTTGTTGGCCTTTCGTCCTTATCATATGTACAAAGTATGATTAATGAGACAGTAAATACGCCCCATTTGTTATCAGGGATTTGTGTCTAAAAGCTCCTATGCAGACACAGACTCTGTAGGGCTGTATGTGCAGTGTAGTGTCCTAGCCAATCAGGGACCATGTCTCAGCAGCGTGTTTGCAGAGTGATGTTACTGACTGGTTAAAGAGCAAGTACTACAGAGTCAGTGTCTTCATGAGCTGTAGAGGGACTATTTGTTTGATCTTAGGTAGTAAAACAGATTATAAGCACTTCTTGATAAAACAAAGTACATTAAAGTAAATAGATATACAGCGATATTACAGTATATACCGAGTCTTTTATTAAATATTCTCCTTATTATTCTCTCTTGTTTTTGACCATCACAAAGTCTCTGTTATTATGATCCTTTGGTCCTGGGACTCACTGTCTCTGTCATTAATACACTTTGTACTAGCAGGGGTTGATCCCCTAGACAAGCCTTTGTCGTTATTACACTCTTGGCCCAGGAGGGGCTGATCCCCTAGACAAGCCTTTGTCGTTATTACACTCTTGTCCCAGGAGGGGCTGATCCCCTAGACAAGTCTTTGTCGTTATTACACTCTTGTCTCAGGAGGGGCTGATCCCTTAAACATGCTCCTGACATTAATACTCTTTGATCTCACGAGTGGATGATCCTTTAACTACGTGACTGCCATTAGTACAGTTTGTTGAACCAGGGAAATGTATGTAAAGATTTCATTTCAAACGTAATTGGGAGCTTTGCTGTGTCCCTTTAAACATGTCACTGCCATTATGGGTCTAACGGGGACTGAGCCCTTAAACATGTCTGCTACTTTCCTAGAAGAGCTTGTAAACTAATGAGCTTCCCAGTAGTTTTGATGGAGATATAGGTAGTTGGAGCTGCCATATTCCCATTGTACAGAAGCTTTTTCTGAGGAAGTTGATCATCAGAAATCAAAATCATAAATTCCACAGCAGTGTGATATCATATAAACGTTAATTAATTAGAGGATGGATATTTTAAAAACATCATTGGCGGAATTACTGCTGATGCAGCAGGTGCAAAACACCAGAGTAGCACACTATACAGTGGAGGGTAGGTAATGAGAGGAGGGGAGCATTATAAACAGATATTTTTATCACTCTGGGATCATCAGACCGCCTACTTATATCTGTTTGTGTTTGTATTGACCCTAGAAGCATCTACTTGGTATATGGGGACCCCCAACTTATTCTGCACCAGGGGTCTGCAATTACTAGCTGACTGTCACTGAAACCACTTCACTTTGGTTCTGGTAATAGTCACTGACACCACTCTACCTTGGTTCTGGTGACTGTCACCACTCTACTTCTGGTAACAGTCATTGTAACTACTCCAATTTGGTTCTGGTAACAGTCATTTTGTCCTGGCACGGTCCTGGCACTATCCTGGCATTGTCACTTTGTCCAGGTACTGGCACTTTGTCCAGGCACGGTCCTGGCACTGTCCTGGTACTGTTACTTTGTCCTGGCACTGTCCTGGCATGGTCACTTTGTTTTGGTACTGTCCTGGTACTGTCACTTGGTCCAGGCATGGTCCTGGCACTGTCACGTTGTCCTGGTACTGTCACATTGTCCTGGTACTGTCACATTGTCCTGGCACTGTCACTTGGTCCTGTCACTTTGTCCAGGCACTGTCCTGGCATGGTCACTTTGTCCTGGTACTGTCACTTTGTCCAGACACTGTCCTGGCATGGTCACTTTGTCCAGGCACTGTCCTGGCATGGTCACTTTGTCCTGGTACTGTCCTGGCAGTGTCCTGGTACTGTTACTTTGTCCAGGCACGGTCCAGGCACTGTCCTGGCATGGTCACTTTGTCCTGGTTCTGTCCTGGCAGTGTCCTGGTACTGTCACTTTGTCCAGGCACGGTCCTGGCAGTGTCCTGGTACTGATACTTTGTCCAGGCACGGTCCTGGCAGTGTCCTGGTACTGTCACTTTGTCCGGACACTGTCCTGGCAGTGTCCTGGTACTGTTACTTTGTCCAGGCACGGTCCTGGCAGTGTCCTGGTACTGTTATTTTGTCCAGGCACGGTCCTGGCAGTGTCCTGGTACTGTCACTTTGTCCAGGCACGGTCCTGGCACTGTCCTGGCACGGTCACTTTGTCCTGGTTCTGTCCTGGCAGTGTCCTGGTACTGTTACTTTGTCCAGGCACGGTCCTGGCACTGTCCTGGCACGGTCACTTTGTCCAGGCACGGTCCTGGCAGTGTCCTGGTACTGTCACTTTGTCCAGGCACGGTTCTGGCACTGTCATGGCACGGTCACTTTGTCCTGGTACTGTCACTTGGTCCCTCAAGGCTCCTAATTTCCCAATTTGCTGCCAAGGCAACAATAGAAACATCTCTTTTAACAATGAAGAGTTGGAGAAATCTCATGGGGCAGACTTAGCAACCAGAGCAGGAAGGACAACAAAAGCTGAGTGAGTCACAGAGAGAGTGCAGAGAGAGCGCAGATTTGGGGATTACATTGGAGGATCCACCTTGTAAAGGCAGCAGATTATTTCTTTAAGTAATTGCTTTGCAGGAGTCTCAGATGGTCTGTCTGGGACACGTGATGTGACCACTGTGGGTGCCGGACAGGACAAGCCCAGGTTTGGTGCCAAGTTATGTACGACTGGCGTGAGACATGGCGACCCTCTCCCTGCTGAGCCGTGGCAACGCACAACTGGTCAAAACTACCCAGAAGAAGTTAGAAGTTCATTATGAACCAGAGGTATGAATACATGCACGTTATCTCTGCACTCTATTGCAGAAATAAAATATACACATGGTATTAAATAATACAATCGAGTGGAAGTGTTAGATAACTGAGCTGAAAGTTGAGTATTTTAAGCATAACATATCTGTACATGACCTCTGTCCCTTTAAGATACTTTATGTAAGGTCATTATTACGGAAGAGGACATTCACATACATAATGCCACTAACTTTAACAGTTAAAGGACCACAAAAGTCACCATATGTGCTCTGCACCATCAGTTAGAGAGTGGAAAATCATGTGGAAAATGTGTTTACATTTTTAAAATGGATCAAGAATTGACTTAGATGTTGTCATTTTAGTTTAGCCCCTGAAGCTGCCCCCAAAAAATCTGCATAAATAATAAGGCTGGATCTGTAACTCTCACACATTGTATTATACATTTATATGTTTGAGAGCAGAGTCTGGTGGTGTAGTGGTAAGTGTTCTATTTTACAGATTTATTTTCATTGGAAAGTCATAGGTTCAATTCCCTCGCCTTCCACTTGTTTTTTTTTTTTTTAACTAAAGTTCTTATTTATATCTTTCAATCATTTGTGTGTCAATAAATACATTAGTCAATTAAAAAAAAAACAAGTGGAAGACATTAAGGTAGAACCAATGAAAACATTTATTTATGAAACAACACACTTTGCTTTAAAATGTATGATCAATATTTGAACAAGATATACATATACATACATACATAAAAATAAGTAAATATATATATATATATATATATATGTGTGTGGGTATTTTTTTAAATAACTAGTTCACATAATCATTCAAATATTTTTTTTTAAATAAACAGTTACCACATATTGATATATGAGGCTTTATTGTATAACCTAAAGAACATGTTTGCAATTTTTTAAACAGTAAAGAAAAAGATCAGTATCTATGGGTATTTGAACACAGGAAGTTCACCACTACAAACTACAGCTTACTAGGGCCCCATTTGATTCCAAGCCCATTATTATCTTCATACTGATAGTTTTGCTGCGGGTTATGACATTTTTTACATATGTAGATGAATTGAATTGTCTCAAGCCCTCAAGTATATGCTCATAGTCCCAACACGCAAACCATGGACCCGTAAGTAGCATTTCAGGACATGATCATGATCAATTAAGCAAGCTTCCCAGTAGTAAGGTATTGACAACCACAGGGATTTTGAGCCTGTAACTCGCAAATGGATTGTGAGTAGCAAAATGTAGCTAATTAAATATCACTAACATTTACGGGCTCCATTACGGGCTCAAGTAATTGTGATTTGAACAATTATAGGGGCCTGTGTTATCTGCTCTGTTGCTACATTAGCTTCTAGAATATAATCACAAATGAATAACCCTGTATGCGGAGAGTTAGCGAAAGGGAGGTCCTTTATATATAATTTTACTTAAAATTTCTGACTTTCAAGCTCAATTATTTAAGAAATTCCAAACATTTGTTTATAAACACTTTAGTGAAATCAAATATTTGGGGATTTCTTGCCTTGCCACTAATTGTGCTCAGTATAGGGGGCTGCCATTTACCACTATTCTCCTTCATTGAAATCCTCCTCCAGCTTTTTTATCTTGAATTTGCAACAGAATATGCCAAGATGATGTCACTGTTGGGGAGGAGTCATCCACACAGCTGGGCAGACCCCACTAACCACATGATAATAGGATCCTTCAGCTGTTAGTGGAAGGAGGAAAGAAGTACTTATTAAATAAATAAAATGCAATGCATAAAATATCCATTATATTATATCATATTATAGTACAGAACAAAAAACTCTTCCATTAACAAAAACTAATGATATCATTATTATCCTTTATTTTGTTATGCACCAACATATTCTGTAGCGCTGTACAGGGGTTAAGTACATGGCGAAAGGTATAATAGGCAGTAACCTTGAAATGGCTGTCCGTGGGTAGGATTTCCAGCTTGTGTATAATCCAACCTTGGCTTTGCATAAAAACTGTTTAGCAGGCATAAGCTTAAAGGAAGCCATGTTTAAAATAATTATGGATAGAAGAACAAAGCCTTTGTGGGCCCATTTGCCTGGCCCTGCTCAGCTTCCCAGAATGCAGTGTAATAACTGTATTTCTCGGAATTCTGAGCTGGAAACAGGTTTTTTAACTTGTTTTAGACATTCAAATGTGAACACAAATCTATTATATATATATATTATCAATAATGAGTATTGCAGTATATTGGTTCACCTTTTGTATTGGACAAACGCCTTATTTATTTTGACAAGTTTTTGAGAGGTCTGACCTCTGTAGGGCTGGATGTGCAGTGTAGTGTCCTAGCCTATCAGGGACCAGGTCTCAGGAGCAAGTTCAAGCATGTTGTTGAGAGATGGTCACTGATTGGTTAGTATGAGAAACAGTACAGCAAGTCGGTGTCTTCTTGAGCTACAGAGGGCAGACCCATACATGGACTATTTGTTTTATTTTAGACAGTAAAAACAGAGCTTATAATGACTTCTTAATAAAATAAAGTACATAAAAGTAAATAGTTAATGAGGGATATTGTATACATAATACGATCAAGGAACCTTCCATATCCCTTTAACTCTTAAGATCACTCTTCCATCCATAGACTGATGTGATCCCGGAGACAGATGGATCTTGTTGGCCTTTCGTCCTTATCATATGTACAAAGTATGATTAATGAGACGGTAAATACGCCCCATTTGTTATCAGGGATTTGTGTCTAAAAGCTCCTCGGACACTTGAGTGTGAGTGCACTTTGGCCCCAGAGATACGGGCGTCATCCTCACCCACATCAGTCACAAACCATCCCATAGTCTCCAGGATAAATTCCACCTTAAATACGTAGGTGACAGCTCAGATAAGAGGAATTATCCTAATTTCACCCAGACCCCAATAATCAGCCGCAAGCGGGAAATTCACCTTTGATTCTGTATCTCGCTGCCTGGTACAATAGGGCGTAAAGGGCTGGGGTCAGGGACCGGCAGGATCTGTTTAACTTTGTGGTCAGAGAGTTAGAGAGTTTTTACTTTAAATAATGTTTCAAGCTCTTTTGAAATGTTAAGTGCTCGAGAAAGACTTGAAAGGGACTCGATCTCTATATATTATATATGTATATATACAGATTAATAATCAGAGTATTGCAGTATATAGTGATACCATTTATATATATATATATATATATATATATATATATATATATATATATATATATATATATTATAAGTTGGCACTGGAGGGAGCCATCACAAAAAAAAAAAAGTTTGCACCGGGGCCCTCCCCTTACTATCTGCACTACTGGACACAGGACATGTTCCAATTTTTGCACTATTGTAATATTAATGTTAATTATCCTTTTAATAATGAAAGAGAATTATCGGAGTGTATATGTTAATACTAATTACTATTATTATTATCTTTATTTATATCGCGCCAACATATTCCGTAGCGCTGTACAGGGGTTCAGTACATAGCAGAAAACAAATTAAACACCTTGTAAAGAATGGAGGGCCCTGTTTTTGAGCATAAAATCAAATGTACATAGAGCTTGTTTCCAAGGCACTGACACAAGATTGAAAACTCGCAAACTTACAATCTAATAATACTACAAGTCAAAATAAGCATGATTACAGTATGTTGTTTTAGCAAAAATAAATTTAATGCGAGCTTGAAATATGCATTTTTAGTGATTTTATGGATGCACAAAGTATCTCATTTTATATATATATATATATATATATATATATATATATATATATATATATATATATATATATATATATATATATATATATATATATAGACTGAGAGAGAGCGATCCCCGGTGGTCCAGTGGTTAGGATTTGGTGCTTTCACTGCTGCGACCTGGGTTTGATTCCAGTAAGGAAACCAAGAGGTCACACCACCCTGAAGCCGAGCAGGATTTGGCCCAGTCAGTGCTCAACTGAGAGACCACCTAGGAATACCAGGAGCTGTAAGTTGTGGCCCACTGGAGAAGGAACTGGCAACCTACTCCAGTATCCTTGCCATGAATACCAAGTGGATCAGCATGGTGTGTTGTAGTCCGTGAGGTCACAGAGAGTCGGACATGACTGAGCAATGCAAACACACACATATATATATATATATATATATATATATATATATATATATATATATATATATATATATATATATATATATAAATAATTAGAGTATTGCACCACTGCTTATTGGACAAACATATTAATAGTTATGATGAGCTTTCAAGAGCGACCTCTATTTATCAAGTCAAAAGCAATACTGATTAGGTCACCAGTGAGAAGGAAATGGTGCCCTAATCTAGATTACTGTACAGTTTACTTTATATATATATATATATATATATATATATATATATATATATATATATATATATATATATATATGTACGTGTATAATGTCCGGAGGTGTCATTATGGAGGAAGTCATAACAAATATGTGTTGGAAGCTAGAGGTGTGAAGTCTTTATCTTATAATCATGTCATAAATGTATATAGTTGCCTAATTATCTGCTAAGAACCATTGGTCAGCTGATTTCTATGTTAACTCTTTCACTGGTAGAGGGTTTTTAACGACGCAATGCAGAGTAATGCAGCGCTGGCCCCTCCACCACTGAAAAGCTTAACAGAACCCACACATATTTTTTGGGTCTTGTTTTTTTTAACTCGTAGGTTCTATTAAAATAGAAATCAGCCACTGAATGAACAATATAATACAGTAATAAACTTATTATTAGAACAGTTACAAAATACATTTTATTTATGAAAAGAGACATTTTTACCAGGTTTCAGGTGGTATTGTAGGATACCCGCCTGGCCTTTGGTTTAAAGGAGAAACTTGTTAGTGAATACAGTGAGGGTGATCATGGACAAAATATTTTTTTGGGGATACAGCTCATTGTATACACAGGCTGTAAAATAGCTGATATATACATTCAAACATAGACAAATCTGGGGTAACATAGTAAAGAGACATCCTGCTTCTCTCAAGGGCTGATATGGTTATCAGTATGTCTCACTGATCACATTAGATAACTTACAGAGACATGAAGTAGACAGACAGCCCTCTTTGCTCAGAAGAGATTACAGTTTAAGAAAGGTGGAAGTTGGGGGGGTAATGCATTGTAGTGGAGAGAATGTTGATACTCTGGTACTTTGTTACTCTTATCTCCAGGCTGCAGATACTCCCGGATTGGTCTCACAATCACCATACTCATAGTATTAGGGGTATTGTTGTACAGAGTCTGTGTCTTCATACACTGCAGTGGGCAGACCCATACAGGGACTATTTGTTAGATTTTGACATCTACAATTGCCAGTGCTTTCAACGTGATTAATGGAAAGCGTATTCATTTATAAGGGCACACCCTACTGAGAAAGTAATAGAGCTCCAAAATTCTCTACCACACTCAATAAAAGATACCCCAATGTGGACATGGACCGAAGACCACCATCTTCACCCAGGTCTTCCAATAAGTTACATCTCTGTCTCGGTTTTTTTCTTTCTTTTCCTGACTCCCTTTTGGTAAAAAATCAAATATAAATGTATTATGATGATTATTATTATCACAGAAAATAAAATATTTATTTATTTATCTGTTTATCCCACTGATTTTATTATAAGGGTATAATTTGTGTTTTCCAGGATTACTTCAACTGGCGCTCCTACCAAGTGTTTCACGCCAGGAGGTATCTCACTGGGACATACGCACCCCAAGGCCACTGGGAACTACCCACCCCCAAAACCTTCAGCACCAGGAAGGGCGCCCTGGTCCTGTACTCTGAGGATCTGGCATTGCCCGCCTGGTATAGGCCACGGTACAGGAGACGCCAGAAGAGCCACCGGCGCAAATGGAAGTCGTTCAACCTGCAACTGAATACTCTTCGAGATCTGACTGGCGCCATATTGGCGTATGGGAGGAAACAGGTAATATGTAGAAAGTGGGATTATTATTCTATAGACACAAAGGTAAATCCTCAATGAGATATTAAAGCTGCAGCACATTCTTTTACAACTTGAAGGTTTATTCGCACTACAAGAAACTTCCCATTCTGAAATCCAAGATGGCGCCTGTGCTAGGACAAGTACTGTCCCAAACCGATGCTAATGACTCCCATGACACAACATATTGGGGTCACCCTACTACCATTAGCCATAGTTATAGATAATTTTATTGATGAGATGATCTGCAGCTTTTGTATTGATATCAGAGTAGTAATGCTTCATATCACCCTGCTCAAAATGTTCTGGAAGCCATTAGTACTGGAAGGAAACCAGAAGGCCCAAAGCCAAAGGTCTGGAGCAGTGATTCCCAAACCTCTCCTCAAGACTCACCAGACAGGCCGTGATTTATATCAAACACTGGGAACAAAGGCGAGGCAACTAGCATTCAACAGGCTTCACCTGTGTTTGACCGAAATCATGGCCTGATGGTGGGTCTTGAGAAGGTGACTGGGAACCACGGGTCTAGAGCTTTAAAGAAAAGACAAAACACTGATGACACTAAACCATACGGAGGATAAATAAGTCTCAATTGGTGCAGTTCTGTCTATATGTCTATATATATATATATATATATATATATATATATATCTAGGAACCGGCCCCACGCTGAGGAGAGGCAGTAACCTTGAAATAGCTGTCCGTGGGTAGGTTTCCTAGCTTGTGTATAATCCATCCAGAGCTTTGCTTAAAGCTGTGTAATACATGTTTTAAATGTTATTGGGTTACAAGAGTCCCTGCATAGGTTCCCAGAATGCAATGTAATAACTGTTTTTCTCAGAATTTTTTGCAGAAAATACATTTTTTTACTTATTTGACATTCAAATATGAACACAAATGTTCTATTTATTTACTATATATACAGTAAAATTCATTTTTTTAAAGTGTACCTATATATATATATATAAATAAATAAACTGAATTATACAGTAGGCATTTCCTATGAGGAGCCATGTATAATGGTACTGGATTAAAAAATGAAAATTCATTGTGGACTCATTTGCATGTCCCCACCCAGTTCCCACAGTGCAGTGCAATAACTGTATTTCTTGAAATTCTGAGAAAGAAGTAATTTGTTTAACTTATTTTTAGACATTTAAATGTGAACATCTATCTATCTATCTATCTATCTATCTATCTATCTATCTATCTATCTATCTATCTATCTATCCTCAAAGGCACCAAGTTAGGAGAAACCAAAGGGAATGTCCAATATGTCAGTAAAGGTCATCTCCGGTCACAATATTTTCTGACAATTTTTCTGACTAAGCTTCATAATGGGCAAAAAACAATAATCACAACCTTTCATTTTTTCTCTTTTCATTTGCAATTATTCTTTAATACTATTTTATTTTCTTAGCTTATTCTGTTATTTTCTACGGAGGGTGTGTCTTGGTAAGCTTTCCATTACTACTACTGAAAGCACTGGCAGTTTTAGATACCAAATGCCTGTTGTGCAGATAGAATCTTCCTGCGCATTCAAAGTCTCCTCCCAGCAACATGTTCAGTTTTGCCTCTGTATATAAACATATAACTGGTAATAATATATTATTATATTATTATTTATACATTCACCTGTATAATATAAATATAGGGCTATGCTGGTAAATATACTGCTACAAAGTAATTCTATATATAACTTATATTATACAGTTTCTCTAAATATTAATAAAACAATCCAGTGTATTTCCTCATGAGACGTTGGGACCTCCGGCCCCTCTTATCCAGGATCTGTAACCAGTGCGTCTGCTCATTATCTGTTAGATTGCAAGCTCTTTTACATAAAAATTAACATACTTTCTATTCCTTATTCATACATCTGTAATTAACCCTTCCACTCCAGCTGAGCACAATGTCTTGCTTAATAATCTTCCAAGTTGTCTCTGTGAGACCTGCCCAGAGTTCCTTGTGCCCTTTTCTGGTCTTTACGTAGTTAATTAGCATTTAAATACCATCTGTGTAATACCACTAAAAACATGTAAAAATCCATCATTATGGGCATGAAGCGCCAGGTGATGTCACTTTGTGGGACAGTCCAGACCCATAGCTTCCCTTGCTATGTATCGCAGCAGCTACTTTCTTATTCATATCAGTATTATTGTTGTACTTAAGTTTCAGTTTTTTATAATAATGTGCACAAGGCCATATATAGGTCACTATATGTATAACCTCCTAAGGGATGTATGTAAACCTTAAAGGGACACAGAGGAGGTTTCAGATATGTTATAATTAAAGGGATCTGCAAGGTTCCTGGGTGTTTATAGGTATATAATATCTCTGGGTGTCTATTTACTTTGATGCACTTTATTTTATTAAGGAGTGGTTTTACTCATTAAAATCAAACAAATAGTCCCTGTATGGGTCTGCCCTCTGCAGCTCAGACATACTCTGTAGCACTGAATCTGCTGTGTCTCATACAAACCAATCAGTGACCATATGCTCAGAGTACTTGATAATGGTGGGAAAGGGATCGGACTACCAGATAACATTGCAGATCTTTATTTTGGCCACTACAGAGACAGGCAAGCATGCTGTAATCCTAATTAGCACATCAAATCCGCTAATTAATATGCACGAGCTGACCATATACATATAAAAGTGGCAACAACAAGTACATGGAATTTCCCAGGATTGATTCACTATAGAGCCAGTTTTTTATGTTCTTTAAGAATAATCTAAAAACAAACTTGACTTTAGAATCCCTTTAAAGGTGGGCTGGGGTTCCCTGGTGGTCCAATTGTTAGGATTTGGTGCTTTGACCCCTGCAACCTGGGTTTGATTCCAGTCAGCGGACCAAGAGGTCATACCTCCCTGAAGCCAAGCAAGGTTGGCCCTGGTAAGTACTTGAATGGGAGACCACCTAGGAATACCAGGAGATATATGCTGTGGCCCACTGGAGAAGGAACTGGCAACCCACTCCAGTATCTCTGCCATGAATACCAAGTGGATCAGCATGGTGTGTTGCGGTCCTTGAGGTTGCAGAGAGTCAGACATGACTGAACAATTAAAACACACAAAGGTGGACTGCTATGCAAATGCTGTCAAGTCTGAGAATGTAACGGACACAAAGAATAAATACATACAATATAAAGACCCAGCTATTGAGTTTAGCTCTTACATTGCTGCTTAATAACCTTCTAGGACATACATGAGACTCCTTTATGGGGTATAGAGAAGGGGCGATGGTTTCCACCTGGCCATCTCGTGTCTTAGTACTGATCTTAAACAGACCCTCCTGTGATCCGTCAATACGCGGGTGCGGTGCGCAGTATACGGGCAGTGCATTGTGGGAACGAGATGGGATTTTATAAATAGGGGACTGTGCTGAGAGGAGACACAATCTGGAGATTATAAACTGCCCCCTGGGGACGGTGCCCAGACATCTCTAAGACTAGGGGGCAATGACATGGACAATTACACTTTTTCAGAGCCAAGAATAATTTTTAAGGGGCATTATTTATAAATAAAATAATTAGGAGCCACACAAAAAAATTAAAGAGGCTCCTAAAACTGTTTCAATCCTGTTTCATGCCCACACTGGATGAATTATTGTATTTAGGCTGCTCGGCCTACTGGTCCCAACATACATTGTGATAATAAGACGCCACAAACCATTATATTTTATTATAGTTATCGAAATCTATTGAGACGTTTTGTCTTTTCTTTTTGTAAAAGGATTAGAAACCATGGCTAAATTACTGCAGGTGCACTGGGAGAATGCACTGGGGCCCTGTTCTATGTCATTTAAAGAAAATATTATATATATATATATATATATATACACATACATGTATGAGTTGGCACTGATGGGGCATTGTGGCCCTCTATTCACTAGCTTCGCCTCTCAAAATAAATAGAATTTGAGGGTAAGAGTAAGGCTTCTAGGATAACCCTCCCCCTCAAGCTACTGACAAATTGGAATCCTCTTGAACCATACCAGTCATCTAAATATATTATTTTCTCACATACATCGCAAACATGTAACATTTTTCCAAATCTACTTCAATGCAAGAAATCTTAATTGCATTTTTTTAGCTGGCTCAACGATGTTATTTTCTCATTCAGACTCTTATCTGGGATAGCCACCGAGTGTCGGGTGATAATTTGTTATCTTTCAGAAATTCGTATTGCCTTAAAGGGACATTGACACCCAAACTCAAGCTTGTATTCATTATAAAGAGCATTACAAACTGTCTATACATTGTACTAGTCTTTTGTCTCTACAGTAAATGATTCCTGAGGTGCTACATATGCTAATTTGCAGTTCTGAGTACTTGATAAGCATGGGAAGGGATCTAACTGCATGACAACATTAGGGGCATTGTTTTGGCCACCACTGAACTGCAACACTAGTTAACACATAAAAATAATTAATTAACATTTAACAGCTGCTCACTTGCATGAAAATGCAGCACAAACAATACAAAATATCTCAACAATGATTCAATAAAACAACTAGCCATTTACCTAAAACAACATGCTTGTGGGGAGACACATGTATATTCTTTACCCAAACTGATATTTTTGCATTGGAAGGTTTTTTTTTCCAATTAAGTGACATCTGGGTAATATAATTAGACTAAAAAACCCTTTTTGCCCTTTTTTTGTTGTGTCTGCAGATCCCACAGTCGGCGCATTTCCTGTATTATTTTAATGGTTGACTTAAGTGACGCGACGTGACACACGCGTGTGGCTGTGTATTTTCCTGCACATAGACTGACAGATCGGGCGTGCCCAAACATGCCGTACGCCAGCCAGTCTCAGGACTGTACAAATAACCGGCTCCTCAATCACTACACAGGGCCCGATCTACTAAGGTTTTGCAATAACAAAATATTTACTTGTTGTAATCGGCAAATAGTGGCCAAGAATCACTAAGATTCCCGGGGTCATGTGTCACAATACATCAGACACACGTGATCACGACACGAGACCACCACTGAAATAGGGGCTTCTCTCTTCTCAAACAAGGGGCCTCTTGCATCTTCTGTATTTAAAGGGCCACTGTAGTGCTAATACAAGATTTACTTTATTTATTGTTGTTGTTCAGTCCTTCATTCGTGTCCGACTATCATTGACCATATGGACTCATGTAGGTTTGCCAATAGCTACTGCAGGGAAGGAGGCAGATGGTGTGTATATATATATATATATATATATATATATATATACACAAGTGATGTGCCCATCAAAAATGACGGCAACAAAATGTGAAGGCTGGCAATGCTGTTTGGCACACAATGCAAGGCTCCCCCTCTAACTTGCGGGCCTTTGGTGCTCATTGCAATCCTCTCCCCACTCTCTGACCCCTGTGTCTGTTTCCCCCTAATTTTCCTCCCCTGTGTATCTTTTCCCCCTCTCCCTCCCCTGTGTTTTTCTCCTCTCTCTCCCTGAGCGCCTAACTATCCTTTTTTCGTGTTGCGTGCCTCGCAGCGAGCGACGTTGCTTGATTTTATGAGTTTATGGACGCCATTTTTTTCCTTGCTTAGCTCATTCTCCTAAGAACGCCAATTAAACCTCAAATTAGCTTGCAAGTTGCAAGTTCATTTTTGCAGTAATCAGTGTTTTTTGGAGGTGTACTGATGGCTTCCGAGTTAAGAACTTGGAAAACATGGCGCCTGTTAAATTCGTATTTTTTTCACAGTCTTGCGTGCTTCGTGCTGCCTGGCAATGAATGCCTTTGGCCTGCAATGAACGCCTTTGGCGCTCATTGCCAGCCAGATTGTAAGTTGTGCGGGCCTCACAATGAGCTCATCGCGAGGCCTGCAATGAACACCTTTGGCGCTCATTATGCATGCGCAAACTTGTATTATTTAATATTGTGGGATGACAACTCGTAATTACAATAACTATTTTATGTAATATATACATCTGCCTATGTCTCTGGTTGTACTTATACATATGGTTTTCTTGGCAAAGATACTGGCTTGAGTTGCTAATTCCTTCTCCAATGGACTGCAATTTGTCTGACCTCTCTGCTATGACCTGTCCATCTTGGGTGACCTTACATAGTTTAGCTCACAGCTTCATTGAGATACACAAGCCCTTTCACCACTATAAGGTAGCGATCCACGTGGAACATTTATTTATAAAATCAGTATTTTAAGAAAAAAAGCGTTCTAACTTTTAAAACTAAAGTTGTGTTCTGGACTTCTAGAGCTCTACCTCTATCCGCTCACAGGTATCCAATGGTTGGGAGAGGATCTGTCCAGGATGCTGTACTGATATATATATATATATATATATATATATATATATATATATATATATATATATAAATGTTGTTTTTGTTCAGTCCTTCAGTCGTGTCTGACTCTTAGTGACCATATGCACTCCGCACACCATGCACATGTGTCTGTGTTTCTGGTTGTGCTTATCCATATGGTTTTCTTGGCAAAGATACTGGAGTGGGTTGCTAGTTCCTTCTCCAGTGGACCACGATTTGTCTGACCTCTCTGCTATGACCTGTCCATCTTATACCCTACATGGTATAGCTTACAGCTTCCTTGATATACACAAGCCCATTCACCACGCCAAGGTAACAATCCAGAAGGGGTATATATATATATATATATATATATATATATATATATATATATATATATATATATATATATATAATCTGCCTCCTTCCCTGCAGTGGCTATTGTTGGCAAACCTACACGAGTCATCCACTGGACACCAAGCAGGGGGTGGAGAAAAGCATATGTGCTGGAAGTTACAATGCTAAAGTTCAAATATAAGCTAATTTACTTAATTACTGATTTTATCAGTTCCTATAGAGAAACATTCTTTGACCACTACAGTGGCCCTTTAAGATCCCTCTTCCCTTTATTTGGTTCTTGGGACAGGGGATCACCATTTTATGTAATTTAAAGGCACATGAGCCGAGCCTGTGAAAGAGAAGAGTCAGGTTGTCATCTAAATAACAACACCAAGTAGGTAACTGAAGTTCTGAGCCCAGTGATTTCTTCATTAAGGAATGTCCATGGATATTAACAAGTTCCTTTAAATAAAATCATCTAATACACCCGTTACAATCAGGTCCCTGATAAGAAAAATACAATTTAAGTGGGTGTTTTTTTTACTGGATTGAATTAAAAATCTCTGAAGAAGTAAAAACAGCTGTTATGTCCAAGTGTTAAAAAGAAAAAAAAAAAAAGAAAACCACTTAAATTAGCTGGGTTTTTTTCACACAAAAATCCCCAAACTAAAACCTTTTACATTTCCCACGCACAAATTCCTTTTCCAGAAATATTTTCCATAACAGATAGTTTAAAGTGCAGGGCGTGTGTGCGGAAAACTAGCTTTTAAAAAAAATGTTTTTACTTTTAATACATTTTTTATGTTTTACCTCCAAAATTCCTTAAATAGAGTTGTAATTATATAAAATCTTCTTTTCCGTGCTAGGTACTGTAAGTACACACAATATGCCATGTTTGAATTTTCTTATCTCAGGTCATTAATTAAGACTCTCGGTGAGGGCTGATTAGCAAGAAGAGCATGCCCACTTGGTCCAATCAGAATACAGGAATACACCTTTTAGCGCTTCCCATGCGTCCCAGCATGCAGGAGCGTTATGTGAGCTAGAGTGCTCAGAGAGTTTAATGGCATCATATTACAGGCTAAGCAGGGATTTAAAGGGACAAGCGCGACATTGCGTGCTATCATGAGATTTAGCGCTGAACGGGGAATTAGAAAGCAAAAGAGAGCTATAATGAATCAGCTCTCTGCGGGCTAGCATTTACCTGTAATGACGCAACCGGGCATGCTCTTCTTGCTATCCCCCACCCCACTGTTTTTTTTTCGTTGTTCTATCGTTTCCGACTCTCCATGACCTCATGGACCTTACACACCAAAACATCTTTATGTTCATGATCATGCTGATCCACTTGGTATTCATGACAGAGATACTGGAGCGAGTTTGATGTTCCTCCTCCAGTGGACCACAGCATACAGCTACTGGTATTCCTAGGTGGTCTCCCATCCCAGTACTGACCAGGCCTAACCCTGCTCGACTTCAGGGTGTACCCCACTGTTAGAGTTAGTTAATTATCTAAGATAGGAGACCTGGCTTGGTAGGCAGTTCTTCAAAAGTAATTTCTGCCCCATTTAAGGTCAGTTATCTAACACTAATTTTGTTACAAATAGCCTTATTTATAGGTAATATATTAAATTTTTGCCATAACTGGAACCTTTGCTGTGTCCCTTTAATGGTTAACAATTGTATTCAATTTGCTTTACTGGATGACCTTATTTGTTTGTTTGTTTTCCTATCTGGGTTAGTCACCTGGGAGGAAACTTGGATACAAATAAGATCTCTATTCAGTTTTACTGAAAGACTGCAACTAGAACTTAACAATGGGATGAAATGGAAGTACAGCTCACAGTATGAATTTTTTATACTGTTTTTATACTAACCGCTTACATGCTTATTAATATTGTTAGTTTGTTATACACTTAAACCAGACTATACTGGCCCTTTAAATCAACAGCTATTCTCCCCAAACGCTCCCCTCAGCTTTTGGGCTGAATATTTATTTTATATCACATTATTATGCACTGGATCCAATCTATATTTAAAAGGACCTTATTGTTTTGGAAACCCCACATTTAGGCAATAATCCTCCTTTTTGGCAGTAAATAGAACGTTGCAGTTTCTCACAGGATACAAATGTAGCAGCTTCTCCCCAGGTTTATACAAGAAAGTGATACAATGTATTCCCAGAACATTAAGAAGGGGAATATTGCAACATCTTGACAAATTAGTTGCACAAAAAAGGAAAGTTGCAGATTCTTAATATTTTCAAGATTTTTTTTTATTTTGTTGTTTTCAACATGTTTTTATTAACCTTTAAAATAATGCGATTTTTGAGTAAAGTCCCGTTTGTGATGATGAATATATGTAAATAGAGGATAAGCAGGACCCAGAGACATAACCGGCCGTCAGACAAATGCTTGTTGCTAAGCTCCTGTAATTATTGCTAAGCAAAGTCTACCAACAAAAGCAAACACAGAGACCCACGCGGCTCACACTTATGTTTGTTTGTCGGGCGCAGAGACATAAACAAACAAACCGTATTCCACTCCGGAATAGATAATAAGAAACTGCAGAACACACCCACTCAGTCTCCAGTCCATCATAGAGACAAAATACATGGCCTCCTTCAGACACAGGCAATGTCTACTAAATAAATATTTGATCTTAACATTATTTTATGTCCACAGTTGTTGTTAATTTAATACAAACAACAACAGTCAGGACAGGGGAGGGGCGAGAACTTTCCTCCGCAGCTTTCCTTTTATTTCCATTTTCTAAACTTTAGATAAAATCTTTGGTGCCTGCATTCAGTTGTGTCCAACTCTCCATCACCTTATGGACAGTAACACACCAGGACATCTTTATTTCCTTGGTCATGCTGATCCACTTGGTTTTCATGGCAGAGATACTAGAGTGGGTTGCCAGTTCCTTCTCCAGTGGGCCACAGCATACAGCTCCTGGTATTCCTAGGTGGTCTCCCATCCAAGTACTGACCAGGCCCAAACCTGCTTGGCTTCAGGGTGGTGTGAACTCTTGGTTCCCTGCCTGGAATTAAACCCAGGTCGCAGAGGTGAAAGCATCAAATCCTAACCACTGGACCACCAGGGAACTCCTGGACTCCCTACGAGCCCAGTACAAAAAAAAAGATGATCAAAATAAATTGAAAAACCTTCCGCTCAGAATCTCAAAAAATACATTTTGCTCTGCATTCTGGGAAAATGGGTGGGGACATGCAAATGAGCCCACAATGCAACAAGAAAACCAAGAAGGCTCTGTGCATATAGATACAAATAACTTTATATCAACCACATTAGGGGATATTGTTATATATATATATTTTTTAAAGGAATAGACCCTAAAAAAGCACATTATAAAAACTCATTGCATTATGCAAATTAATTGTTAATATAGTACTTTTACCAGCAAAAAGACAACATTTCCATTATTATTGAATCAACAGTTAAAAAACACTGTATTTATTTATTTATTTATTTTAAACTATGTAAAACATTTTGCCTATTATTAAGTCAAGGTCCTCAAAAGAGCATACTATAAATATGACATTGTAGAGATCCCTTTAAGGGGTAACATGTATTTAATAAAATAGCTGCTAATTTATCACTTTTCTATGTAATTATGATGCTGTGGGATCTACCATTTCAGTTTCCAGTGATCTACTTCCTAGGGTGGGGTGAGGCTTTGAATGTGCAGGAAGTTTCTATCTGCACAATGGGATGTGACATATACAACTGCCACAACATTCATGACATATAATGAAATATCTATTATAAAACTCATTTGAAGAACTAGACTTGAAAATCTTAAAATGTTTTTTTCAAATATGAAACAAATAACACTTTAATTTATTAACTTTTATATGTAATTATGCTGCTGTGAAATCCACCATGTTGGTTTCTGCTGGTTAGCTTTTTGAGTTGGCAGGATATTCAGCATGCAAAGGCATTTTATATATGTGCAATAGGAATGTGGCATCTAAAACTGTCAGTAATATTACAATTTATCTGCACAAAATGGGCCTGATCCACTAACGGCCAACAAGGATTGACAAGTGACCATGGATGGATGTTTTTATGGACAAAACCAATTAAAGTGACACAGCAAAGGTGATCAGCCATAAGAGCAATATAGGGACAATGTAATGCCATAGAAAGATGAGTGAATGATTTTAATTATGCACTGCTAATTAGTACAATTAATATCTAATCATTTACTAAAGTAATATTCAATATTAAATTCACTTTCAAAGATTAGAGTATCAGCCTCCAGCTAAGAGTTTGTCTCCACCCTGATGAGGTCATTCATATAATGGTGGCAGTGGCTGTCGGACAGGTCTAAAATGTTTAAGAACAATGATGATAAACAATCATAGATCGGCTGCCCCAACAGCAAAAGCAACCCTCAAATACAACAATGAGATCATTGTGCTGGTGGTACATTTTGTGTCTGAAAAATTAGTAGCTGATCTCTTCATTGACCTTATAGTGGGTGGATACCAGACTGAACTTTAACAGTATGTTCAATATTGGTAGTTGCTTTTTTAAATAATTGAATATGCATTTTATTAATGTCTAATTAAAAGAGCTTGTGATCATTTATGTAATGGCCAAAAGAGCATATTTAAGTGTTAAAGGGACATGGAAGGTCCCAGGATGTTACTAGGTATATACTATCCCTGGGTATCTATTACTTTTATGAACTTTATTTTATTAAGAAGTGCTTCTAAGCTCTGTCATTACTGCCTAAAATCATGCAAATAGTCCCTGTATGGGTCTGCCCTCTGCAGCATATGCAGTTATAGAATCTGTAGGGCTGACTCGGCAGTGATTCACACTATCCAATCATTTGCCATCTCTCAGCAACATGCTGCTGAGCCGTGGTCCCTGATAGGCTAGGACACTACACTGCATGTCCAGCCCTACAGAGTCTGAGTCTGCATACACTGCAGTGGGCTGACCCATACAGGGTCTGTTTGATTTTAGGCAGTAATGACAGAGCTTATAAGCACTTCTTAATAAAATAAAGTCCATGTCAGTAAATAGATACCCAGGGATATTATATACCCAGTAACATCCAGACACATCCATGTCGCTTCAAATCTTAGATTTACCCCTAATCTATACTAACGAGCGTGCTCTTTTGAGAGATAATTAATCATGTGAGATAAAGTCATTAGGAGAGAGGGACCATTACATGTCATTTACATGCAAGGCTTAGTGGTTCATGCCCACTGATTTGAAAGTACAATATATTAACCCTTTCCTGTCTCCCCAGAGAGGTGACTCCGAGTCTCAGTGGCAGCCATACTTACATTTCCTGAGTGAAGCAGAGACCCAGGTGAACAAGCAGATCCGCCCCGGGTATTCACCAAAGAGATACCTGACCCGGCTCTTCCAGACCTGGGACCCAAATATCATCTACAGGCTGCAGCAGGCGGGTCAGTGGGGGCAGAAATACTGATTAGTCACCAGGGGCTTCCATGTTTTCTCTCTTTGGGGGTGTTCTGACAATTTTTTTTTACATTCAGCAATGAGTGGAGGAGAATTTAACTACTGTGAATTATTTCAACTTTTACCATTGGGCATGCTCAGAAGAAGGAGGTTGCATTACAAACTGCAGATCGTTGGCAATGTCAACCCCAGTGGTGGGCTCGAGGCTACAAGAGGCCATCAGAGACTTTCCGTGCGGCCCCCAATGCAATCACTATAACAGTTGTCAGTTTCCGGAACACTTACGTTGTTGGTCACACTTTGCGAGCCTCGCAAAGCGAGGCAAGCTGTTGAACTTGCACGTGGGACTTAGGCAGCAATGAGTGCCAAAGGCGCTCATTGCACTGCGTTCCTCGCAAAGCGAGGCGAGCAGTTGAAGTATGCGGGACTTAGGCTGCAATAAGTGCCAAAGGCGTTCATTGCACTTAAGTCTCGCAAAGCACGTAGCACTTTGCTGCTGACCGCGACAAACGCAGTTTGCTAAATTAACGGACAAACAAGCAAAATAATTTAAAAAACATAATAACACTCTCGCACACAGGGGGAGAGCCAGGAAGCCTGGGAGGGAGGTTGCAAGCGAATTTGAGCCATATTTGCCGTTTTTCGTCAATTGAAAATCGGCTAAGCGAGGAAAAAATGGCGGACGAAAACCATAAAAAATCTGAAACAGGATGAAAACGAGGCTGAGCAAAGCCAGGTACGTGGGACTTAGAGCATTCACGACGGCAAAGACAGTCACGCTTACACGAACAACGCCAGGCACGCATTACTTTGAAAATAAAACAAACGTCAGTCAGCGCGGGCCACGCAAACATTCAGCACACACAGAGAATAAACACACAGGGAAGGGATAGGGGGGAGATGCTGGAAAGAGTCAAATGGCATTCCCAAGCACAAAATTTGCAATGAGTACTGAAATGAAAGCGCAGAAGGCGCTCATCTCGGGGCTCGCGATGAGCACCGCGAGTGGGAGAGGCTTGCAATGAGCGCCGAAGGTGATCATTGCAAAGCAGGAAAGTTGAAGTACACAAGGGCAGAGGCTCGCGATGAGCGCAGAAGTTGCTCAGAGGAGCAAAAGCCTCACATTGTGTGGCAAACAGCATTGCCAGCCTTACAATTTTATTCCCATCATTTTTGACGGGCAATTCCCTAGTTGTATATAACTAGTCGTTTGCCCATCATAAATTATGGTATAATAGGAGATGTGTCTCTTTCCCCCTCTCCCTTCCCTGTGTCTCTTTCTCCCCACTCCCTCCCATGTGTCTCTTCCCCCTCTTCCTCCTCTTTGTCTCCCCCCTATCCTGTGTCTCTCCCCTCCTTCTCCCTTCCCTGTGTCTCTTCCCCCCTCTCCCTTCCCTGTGTCTCTTCCCCCCTCTCCCTTCTCTGTGTCTCTTCCCCCTCTCCCTCCCGTGTGTCTCTTTCCCCCTTCTCCCTCTGTTTCTTGCGCCACTGTGCGCAGTGCAGCATGTACAGAATCCGTATAATAGTTCCGTAGTGCGCATGCACTCCAACTGGAGTGTTAAACACTTATGGAAACTATATTAGGGATTATACATAATCATATGTTGTTGTTTGGTTGTTCAGTCGTGTCTGACTCTCTGTGACCTTATAAACCGCAGCACGCCAGGTACATCTGTCAGTTACTGCCCTTCTGAGCTCCACCAAGCTCATGCTCATTGCTTCAATTACCTAATCTATCCATCTTCTAATTTTAGCAAATATTACCCAATTCTCCTCCTAATTCCTTCTCCTCATTATCTAAACCTCTTTTACCAATTATTTCCTAAAGTGATTTTACCATTTTGTTTAAAGCACTGTGAGATCCTTTTAAGAACTCAGGGGCCACATGTGAGGCCCTTTAAATGAGATAGATTGCACATTACAGCCCTAGACACTAGTACAGGCTACTGACAACAGGATCTGTGATGCCTTTATGGCCTTGGATTGAAAAGCCATTACAATTGTTATATTGTCACATACCTCACAAACACGTGAAGTTTTACCAAATTAGTAAGACTTAATCTGCTATTTAGGATGGATGTCAAGGGACAATAGGCCCATCTAGTTTGTCCATTGTATCTGTCTACAAAATATTCTGAAAACTAACAACATAATATGTAAAATGTCCTGGATTGTACTAGGTGCATAATATCCCTCTGTATAAGCTTGGTTTCCACACCCCAGAACTGCTTACATAGGCACCTGGTACCAGCCAATAGAAACATTGCATTCAAATATGGATTTTAAACCTTTACTAACCTTCAAGCTGGCAGCAGTTCAATGCAGAGATCTACAGATCAGTGACTAACTCCTCCTACTTTTCTACAGGTGAACTACACATCCCATGATTCCATCCTGTACAAACGGCCATCATTGATTGTTACATTGTATTAAAATGTATAGCTGTCTGTCATTTGCCAACACAAATATTAAATATTATGCAAATTTTAGAAGAGATATCCAGGATGTTCATTCACCAAAGCTACTGCTTGCAAACTCAAGAGATTTAGCAAACATCAGGGTTAGTTTGTTAATGATTATTTGGGTTTTTTTTCCATGGAAAATGTTTGCATACACTACCAATTCTCCTTTATCAGATGCATTCATAATCCAGGAAATTTAGATATGCCTTTAAAAGAAATATGATCTTTTGATCACACTGGGATTGAAAACTAGCAGATGATTTGGGTTTCCCGTGTAAATCTATTTTTAGCTCTGGTTCATGCGCCTTATCACATGCCGTCTGCTTGATAACACTTTACACGTAGAGTCTCCGGAACATTCCATGTTATTTGTTATAACATCCAAAAAAGAATTAAAAGTCAGTTTTAAAGAGACTGCTGTTTAAGGTATTGAAGATCACCGCATTGATCTCTAAGTAACAAAAATATACCAATCTTGGTCGGAAAAGTTGACTGACAGCTCAAAATGGTAAACTTCTATGTTAGTTTACTGTAGGAAAATGCGCATTGTTAAATAACCTTCAAGCGTTAAAGTATTTGTTATTACCTATAGTTTTAAATGAATCCACAATTGGAACCTCTGATGTTACTTTAATATTAGATTGCTTAATAGAGACTTAATCATTATTTAAAAAAAAGAATATATATATAACATAATATATAATAATAGACTTATGTAAATGCCTCATAGAAATTTTGAAAGATGCCCCATGAAGAAAGTGAGTTAACACTATATTAATATTCTATCCCCTTCTGGATCACTACCTTGTTGTGGTGAAGGGGCTTGTTTACTTCAATGAAGCTGTGAGATATACCATGTCGGGTCACCCAAGATGGGCAGATCATAGCAGAGAGGTCAGACTAATCACCATCCACTGGAGAAGGAACTTGTAACCCATTCCAGTATCTTTTCCAAGATGAGCTTATGGATAATTTAAGCAATGAACATGAGCTTGAGGCACCTCAGAGGGGCAGTGTCTGGCGTGCTGTGAACCATAGGGTCACAGAAAGTCAGACATGACTGAACAGTTAAACAACAACAATAATCTATAGCTCAATAGACCAATTGAAGATCACATAGAGTGGTAGGGACAAAGCGTGGAAAGATGACCACCTTCCTTACCTGGCCATTATAATATAGTACTAGCTACTTGCCTGTCAAAAATGACGTGAATAAAATTTTAAGGCTGGGAATGCTGTACTTTCGGCGCTCATTGGGAGCCTCTCCCTCAGTCACCTGTACGGGCCTCGAGATGAGCGCCATCGCCTTTTTTTTGTGGCTTTTTTTGTGGGGTTTTCGAGTTAAGCGATTGAAACTATTTCGGCTGTTAAATTACTAAACTGTGTGCATCGTGATCAGCGGCAAAGTGCTATGTTTTTTGGTGGCTATAGCACCCATCGACATTAGTGCCTTCTGTGCTCATGTCTGGGCAGTTCGAAAGTCATGCCGGCCTCGTGATGAGCACCTGTGGCGCTCATCGTGAGCCCTGAAATGAGCGCTCATTGCGGCCTAAGTCCCATGGGCCTCCATCCCCGCTACTGCGTCCCTCGCTTCTCGAGGCCCGCAATCGTGATGACATCTTGCACATTGACAACTATTATAGTTGATACTTTTTCCCCGATCACGGAGATGACTGTAAAATGCGTGCTACAGGTACAACACCGATTATACAACATCAGATGGTCCGGCACCTCCTTTAATCCAGACAACTTTTGTGCTGCGACTTACTGCTGCGGCTGTTGTGTTGCCCTTGTGCCGGTGCCACCCTTTTTGGGTTCTCCTTGGTCTGGTGACTCCTCTACGGGCTGGGTGTTTTTGGGGAGGTCCTTCTGGATAGCTTCTGCATCTCAGGTGTCTTTGCCTGATTAACCGATTTGGCGGATTACCGCTAATCCGGCAAATTGGTTATTCCGGCAAAGCATTGTAACAAAGGCTTCTGGATAATCGGTGTTGTACCTGCAATGTGTGCTGTCCTGTCCATCGGCTGAGAGAGAGATAGAAAAAATACTGAGAAAGATGAGTGCAGAGAGAGATCAAGAGTCATCATCCAGAGAGCTGCAGTAACAAAGAGACACACACACTATAGAGACAGACTGGGCCTCTGTTGAGTGACAGGTACCTGCGAGGTATTGACAGATGTCTGCTAGCTTTCCTTATTTTTAAAAGCAACAAGAAATATTGTATTGTGCAGGCCCGGTGGTCTGTTTTCACTGTAGAATTCCCCCAGTGGCTTAGAATATGACCCCAAAGACAGGGCATAGAGAGCGCTCTTGTTTGGCCTTTTGTGAAGCATCACTGAGAGCGTTGTGCTGATCTCTCTACACGTGTTTGCAGGAAGCCTCAGGGATTCGGTGCAACTTCAACAACTCCCGAGCAGCACAGCAGAAACCAGCAGGAGACATCCAGACCTGTCATCTGTTCCCTCAAAGTATCAGTGCCCCCCTGGATCCAGCTCCATTCACCCCCCGCACTGGACTTACACAGACGTGTTCACCAGCTCAGGTACCTGGGGATGTGATTCCTGTCTATCCGCTAATAATATGTTTCCGTGGGCAGTCATAAAAACAGAACTGCAAACAGGAGATTGTAAGCTCTTCAGGACAGGCACTGTTCAACCCATTGGTTGTCTTTATGCAAAATGCACTTATATTGTCATGTAAATAATTTGCATCTCTTAGAGGTGCGCCCCTAGGCAGGTGCCTACGCCGCCTAGTGGCAGATCAGGCCATGCTCATAGGACTGGTCTCCTGATGCAGCTTTGCAATCCACTCCACTGCTTTGCATTATATGTTTTACAAATATGGCTGCAGGTTATAGCCAATCAGAGGCTGTACTAATAAGTGTTATTTTGTCAGCAGGAGGAGTCAATGCTCATTTAAGATATATCAGAAGCAAAAAGGGGGTGACTGTATAAGTTACCTGTGTACAGAGGTATCAGATGTAAATTGCACCATGCCCACCAGAGCTGCCAGGGGTGTAGGAACCAAATTAATTATGTGGGGATACAGCTCACTTTATACGCAGAACACTTAGCTTTCATACACTTACCTACACACTTAAGGTACAGTATGGTCAGAATATAAATAAGGTACCTGTATTTGTATAACCTGGTGCTGTATCCTGCAATGGGTTTTTTTCAGGGCATTGCTCCCCTGTCCAGGAGGAGGATGGGGGGGGGGGGGGGGATTTGTCCCCCTCACCCCCCCCCCCCCAAGTTCCTACACCCATGACCTCTTCTGTATCTTTTAAACTCATAATTTATTTCCCCTCTTCCCATAACTTCTTAAGGTACAGTATGGTCAGAATATAAATAAGTTACTTGGTTCTGTATCCTAGAATGCTTTTTTTTTTCAGGGCATTGCTCCCCTGTCCAGGAGGAGGATGGGGGGGGGGGTGTCCCCCTCACCCCCCCCCCCCCCAAGTTCCTACACCCATGACCTCTTCTGTATCTTTCAAACTCAGAATTTATTTCCCCTCTTCCCATCTGTTGCTTTCCACTTTACCCCAAACCCCATTTTATGCTCTACCTATTATGTCCTCCTGTGTTTTCCAAAATACTTAGTACATCTACATGCCCCAAACAGACCAGTAGACTTGTATTCCCATATAATTACTCCATGAGGGATTCTGGGTAGTGACATGCAAACCACTTTATTCCAATGTAAATAAACCAATGCATCTGGAAACTGAACTTGAGAGTTAATCTCTCCCTGGTCAAGCTTACCTGTTTATACTTATTGTAAATGGAATTCCCATGACAGTATGGCGTCTGTAAGCCTTCTTACAAAGAGACATTTAGCGGGCAGAAGAATGTCTCACATTCCTAGCGCTGCAAACATGGCTGCTCCGGGCAGTCCATCAGCCAACAGTCCTTTGTGATGTCCCTTTTTACAAACACAAAGCCCAGGCTGTGTTTTCATAGCTCATGTGGACAGTATGGAGGGTCAAAGCAAGCCCAAACCATACTGAGATACCTCCTGTCAGTATCTTATTTATTCTGGCATTATATGCATTATATTATAAGAGACAGACGTCTGCAGTAAAAATTAAAATTCAGATAGAAGTCAGATAAGAAATAATTATTTATTATTAGGCAAAACACTTATTTGTTTATAATGTATCAAGAATTGTGTATAGGCCCAGGGCAACAAAATGTTAATGAAAGAATGTGCTCATATATTTATTTATATATTTGGTCTTTTATTTCCATTGTAAATGTTTATTAAAGATAGTGATGTATTACTGCCTAGCTCCTAGAGGCCCATGCCTAGGGGTCTCAGGTTAGGGGGCACACTTGAGTTGGTGTTTTGTTTTTTAGTATGTCCTTAGTAGAGTATGTCATTAAAAAGGAAAAATAGAAGTGCATGTAGAGATAATTATGGTGATGTATATCAAAAATAATTTTATTTGATGCTAAAAATTATTATACTTGCAAGATTGTATCTATAATGAAACTTGTATCCACCAATGCATATGGTAATCATTAGCAATAATTGAATGGTAAAAGCACCATAAGAGATATGGAGGGAAAATAAAATAAAATTCAAATGGGTATACAGATCAATACTTAATTTAACTTGAAACGCGCGTCGGGTACTAATAAGTGACATTAGAAGGTAGGGCCTGAAGTATTAGCAAGGATTGCACTCTGAACCTGGAACAGTAGACAGTTCTCTGCCCTCAGACTGAACAGCTAAAGGTAATCAATAAAGGGCAGACTTAGCCTATGGGAAGACTATTACGTTTGCGTCTCATACAAAAAAGTAAAAAAACAAGAAGATATATGTGGACATGGCTCAGAATATATAAATGTAATAAAGGGAAATAAAATGTTAAATATATAACTACTGCTGCAGCCCTATAGATGTATAAACTATAAGTAATTGTTTATCAAGCAATAAATAACTGTTTAATTGCTAATGAAATAGAATTTGAACAATTGAAAATTACAACATAAATGATATATGTTCCCTGATGACTATATGTTCTTATAACATTATTGGGACCCGAATTTTAGAACTTTTTTATTTTTCAAGTATATTAAGACAATATTTTAATTCATACCTAATAAAATTTACATTTTAACATTTTCATAAAAGTGTTTGTTTGATGATATTTCATTTTATATCTGCCAAATGTGAATATTTATAATTGTTTATTTAACTTCCCCTTAAAAGGGCAATTATAAAAAAAAACTCTCTGACAATAAAAAATAAAAACATAAAAGAATAAATATTAGCAGCACTGCTAAATCACGCTAAAGCTATTAACCCTCTCCTCACCAATGCATTTTATAAAATAACTTTTTAAGGAAGGTACAGTATGGTCAGAATATAAATAAGTTACCTGTATTTGTATAACCTGGTTCTGTATCCTACAATGGTTTTTTTTTTTCAGGGCATTGCTCCCCTGTCCAGGAGGATGATGAGAACGAAGAAGGTCTGGGGTATAAGATGGAAATTCCTGAGGAATTGGGCAAGAAGACGTCAGCCATTCCAGCATCTACTGGGACAACCCAGAGGAGAGCAAGCCCAGAACAAGGAGATGGTCATGAGAGATATGTCACCCACAAGGTAATGTAACAAGATAATGTGAAACAAGAGTTTGTGGGTCACTACCTTGTCATGGTGAAGGGGCTTGAGTACCATGTAGGGTCACCCAAGATGGACAGGTCATAGTAGAGAGGTCGGGCAAATCACCATCAACTGGAGAAGGAACTGGGACCTACTCCAGTAACTTTGCCAAAGAAAATGTATGCATATGGGGTCGCTGAGAGTCGGAATGACTGAACAACAACAATTATTTATTTTTTAATATTTTTAATATTTTTTATTAAGAGCACCAGGTTAATACAAAAATACAAATGTTTCAACAATAGAACATAAATAGCATAGGCAATGCCCTGGAAAAGTGCAAACATACACATAGCCTTTTACCTTTATTGTTAAGTTTTTGTTATTTCCATTTTAAGTTATACTGAAATCCAATTACTCATGTACGTACGTGCTAAAGAACAATCTTATAGACTGATAGCCTATAAAAGCACACAAAGAGTAAAGAGAAGAGAGAGAAAGAAAGAGAGGGCAAGAAGAGATAGTGTTCAACACTATGCCTGCTCTAAAGGTGATCTCCTTATAGCTTGTTCCAGGCCTGCTGATTTACCACCCGACCTTAAGGGTCCAGTTGTCCCAACATGAGGCCCATTTCCCATATGATTGATCCAGATGCGCTGAGATAACACTCATGTCATATATGAATTCTGGCTTACAGGCTTTGGCCAGTGTAACCCGAACTGCTAAGAAAACCTGGTGTGATAAAGTTGAGCTTCTTCACCGAGGCCTCAAAGAGCTTCTTCTGGCTTTTGGGGGATCCTGCAACCCCAAAGTCCCTCCAAGATATCATATGTCTCCCGCCAAATTTGAGCTATCTTAGAGCAGTCCCAGAGGACATGTTTAAGGGTACCCAAATCGGGACACCCCCTAAAACAATTGCCATCTAAGGAGGTATTAGAGAGTTTCATCCTAGCTGGTGTTAAGTACCACCTCATAATGGTCTTATGTGCATGTTCCCTCAGTATTGTGTTCAGCGAGGAGCCTAGGGCCTGTTTATGTTTCTTATTCCTCAGTGCATTGGTTAAATCAATGGCAAGCTCCGACTCCCAAGAGTGTTAATGGAGTTTGGGCGGTGTGGTCCGGTCTATTAAATAATTATATATAGTGGAGATATTCCGTCTACCATTAGTGTTATCAAGACAACATTTCTTGAATGGAGTGATCTTAGCAGAGGCATTACATTTGATTACCTTGGAAACATTAACAAGTATCTGGCATAAATGAAGCCATTCCTCTAATGGTAAATGATGTACGTCCCTAAATGTTGCGGGCGACCACTGTTGATTACCCCTTAAAAGATCAGCAGCAATTGTAAATGTATTGTCTATCCACAACTAAAACTGCGAAAATCAATTGATTAATGCTGTTCTCTGATATGACCACAATGGGGTAAGCCATGAACCTGCTTCTACAAGTGGTAAGATTGAACCATGCAACTGGGAAGGAAGGAACTGTCCAATTTAGAATATAGGCAGAGCCACTGTCTAATGTGAAGGCTACTTTCTGCAAAGATATGTTTGCCATCTCCACCCATACTGGCAGCTGCTCTTTACCAAACCACTTAGGGATTTGGGCCAATCTGATAGCTTTAGAATACTTCAGTAGATCCGGAAGGGCCAGCCCTCCCTTGGCCTTAGGTGCCATCATGGCCGTCTTATTTATTCTAGGTCTCTTACAATCCCAAATGAAGCGAGAGATTGCCACCTGAATAACCAAAATATAATTGGTGCGAACAGCCGTTGGGAATAGATACAAAAAGCTAGGGCTTGAAAACTGTTAACTTGTTATTTATGAGAACTATTCAACAAAACGCAGCGACTTAAAAAGCCTTATATACAATGAATACACTTTGGAACCCTTTCTTAATACATAGGTCTTGTGGTCACTTTTCCAAAAATTTACAATTTATATTTGGATACATAAGGATTTAAGAACCTCTTTTTTCCATACCCAACATAATATGTTAAACCAAATTTGGTAAACGGACCAGGGCTTGCCCAGTTCCCAAAAAATATCTTGGTCTTGAGTCCATGGACATGTCACTGCTATAGTTATTTTCCACTCACCTTTGTAGTTGAGAGCCGTCAATTCCTTTAGATAGAAGGTCTGTTAGGCCAATCAAAAGCAGAAACAGCCAAAAAATACCAACATAGCTGCCCTCCTGACTGACTGCTAGATTGCTATTCAGAGCATAATATAGGAGTGACTTTAAATGAAAATTCTCCTTTTTTGTTTGAACATGGAGTTCTGGAAGATCTTTCTGGTTGGATAAAAATTGCTTCCCACTTGAATGTCTTAATCTGATGACTGTCTTGTTCTTTTCTTGAGCAGCGACCATTACTGGAGAGTCTTGAAGGTTATAATGAGATGACGAACCAAAGCGCTGAATACTCAGATAGGCCCGGATGTCAGATGGCCTTCCCTATATGGAATGATTATATCCCACCTGTACATGGAAAGCCTCACACTACTTTCTATGGAGGGTCATTTTCTGGGACAAAGAAGTACCAGTGTGGTAAGTGACGTCCTTAAGAGGAACTTAAGGCAGACAGCATAAAAAAATACGTTTTAAGCTCTTACTTTTAAAATGTTTAGTTTCTAGCTCCATCCATTGAATTCAACTTAAAAAAACATCGGCTGAAGCCATGGGTCAGATTGATCAGACCCCTTAAAAGGATTTTATAGTAATACAATGTCTTGACAAGTAAAAGGTAAATGTAGATACTGAAAAGACAATGCTACCTGTATTATAGCAGTAAATATATATTTGCACCTATATAACAGATCAATTATAAAGGAGAAATGGAAACAAGAAGCAGAGGAGGTTTTGATGTAGGAGATTAATGGTCCTAGGACCAGCACTGGTCCCTGAAACTTTATCTGCTGTTACTCAGGGGCATAGAAGGATGAACACTTTAGTTAGATTACTACTATACCACTACTATAGGAGAAGTTAGACTACTACTATACCACTACTGTAGGAGTAGTTACATTAATACTTTACCATTACTGTAGGAAAAGTCTGATTACTACTATACCACTACTATAGGAGAAGTTAGATTACTACTATATCACTACTGTAGGAATAGTCTGATTACTACTATACCACTACTATATGAGTAGTTACATTAATACTTTACCATTACTGTAGGAAAAGTCTGATTACTACTATACCACTACTATAGGAGAAGTTAGATTACTACTATATCACTACTGTAGGAATAGTCTGATTACTACTATACCACTACTATATGAGGAATTAGATTAATACTATACCATTACTGTAGGAATAGTCTGATTACTATTATACCACTACTATAGGAGAAGTTAGATTACTACTATACCACTACTATATGAGGAATTAGATTAATACTATACCATTACTGTAGGAATAGTCTGATTACTACTATACCACTACTATAGGAGAAGTTAGATTACTACTACACCACTACTGTAGGATTAGTTAGATTACTACTATACCACTACTATATGAGGAATTAGACTAATACTATATCACTACTGTAGGAATAGTCTGATTACTACTATACAATTATTATAGGAGTAGGTAGGTTACTGTTGAACTTGGTCGCTGTTAAAATCTACTCTACCTATACACATCAGTGTCGGCGCATTACAAATAAAGCATAATAATAATGTTTTCCTTCTACTTAACCGCTGCATAGCGCTGGGGAATATGGTGGAGTGTTACAAATAAAGCATAATGATAACGATAATAATAATATAATATCACCCTGTTAAAAATGTTATGGATCCCAAAGACAGACCCATGAGCAATGAAAGGTAACTAGCCAGTCCTAATGAAAGGTAACTAGCCTCGCCCAATGGAAGGTAACTAGCCTGTGCCAATGGAAGGTAACTAGCCTGTGCCAATGGAAGATAACTAGCCTGTGCCAATGGAAGGTAACTAGCCTGTCCCATTGAAAGGTAACTAGGCTAGCCAGTCCCAATGGAAGGTAACTAGCCAGTCCTAATGAAAGGTAACTAGCCTGTGCCAATGGAAGGTAACTAGCCTGTGCCAATGGAAGATAACTGGCAAGTCCCAATGGAAGGTAACTAGCCTGTCTCATCGAAAGGTAACTAGCTAGTCCCAATGGAAGCTAACTAGCCTGTCCCGGTTAAAAAAGCAGAGCTGCTGCTATAGAACACATTGTTGTATTTAATAGCTAATAAGTTAAAGGTATATCTAAGTTTCCCTGTTCTTAAATGTCTCTAATCTAACAGAAAAGCACATTACATTGATACATTCTATACACATACAGATTTATTTTATTTTAAAAATTGTTTTCCACACCCCCAGAGCTGCTTATCAAGGCACAGTGTACCTACCAATAGAAACACTGAATTTAGGTACAATGTTTAACCCTTTACTAACCTTCAATCCAAAAGCTGAAACAATGCAGAGATCTACAGCAGCTCTGGTGAGTTACATCATTCAAGGGAGGTGTTTAGGGAACTAAGCCTACAAATCTACAAATCCCATGATTCTTGCTGCAGAGACTGCTGTATCTGCCTCTGATTGGCCAAAACAAATCGTGAATGTTATGCTAATTTTAGCAGGGATTTTTAGGGGTGTTAACTCTCAAAATCAACTACTTGTAAACTCAAAAGATTTAATAAAATTTATGGTAAGTTTAAAAATGTTTTTCGGGGGATTTTTTTTGCAAACAAATATTTGCATACACTACTGATTCTCCTCTATCAGATGCACTCATAATCCAGGAAATTTAGATATGGCTTTAAAAGTTGATCACAATATTTTCATTTTCTAAATGTTTTAAATATAGGTTAGAGTTATAGATAATGAGAAATATTTAGGAGAACAGGCTGAAGGCGCACAGGAAGTGCATGAGGGCCACATATGGCCCAGCACTGGTATATGACATTATCTTACAGATTCCTGAGTTTGGGACCACAGTGGCCCTTTAACTGGTCTGGATTCACCAGATATCTGGGGTTATGGGCTACTTGCACCTTCCTCTATAACTATATATAATTCACAGCTAACCTGCACAAAGTGCAAACTGACACCGAGGAGCCTCTCCCAGAGGGCAGGTTTTTACCCCGTATCCCCCAGTCTTACGGACCAGAAACTGGAGTTCGTAAGGATACAAAAACCAAGGTATGTTTTATCCAGTAGTGAGCCCAAGGCTCAGAGGGTCAAATGGGTTTTAAAAAGGTCATTATAAATGCACTGTTAAAGGGAATTTTTAAAAAACAAAATTTGCTTTACATAAATATTTTAACTTTGTGACAATTCAATTTATCATCATATAAAATTTACACTTACTTTTAAGAAGTCCCCTGAGAAAGTTTCTTGCTTCCCGGCACCTCCCAATTCTCTCTCATGTAGGGTGCCATGTTTACCAGTTGTGACCTTAGGCCGCACCTGCAGAAGGAGGTGCTTCAAACTAACAAGATAATGCTGTTAGCAAGCAGACAGTGACATGCTGTGTATATTTGCTTGGGTCGACCATCTGCAGCTCACAAAGACACAGACTATATAGTTCTAGGTTTACAGTGTCTCATACTAACCAATCAGTGACCATCTCTCAGCAATATGCTGCAATGTGCTGCTGAGACATGGTCCCTGATAGGCTATGACACTACTCTGCACATGCAGTCCTAAAGAACGGTATGTGTCTGCATACGCTGCAATGGGCAGACCCATACAGGGACTATTTGTTTGATTTTAGGCAGTAATGACAGAGCTTATAAGCACTTATTAATAAAATAAAGTACATAAAAGTAAATAGATGCACATGGATATTATATACCAGTAACACCCAGGACCTCCCATATCCCATTATCAACCAATAACAATTCTATGTATTTATGTGTGTTCTTCTGGGACCTTTGCTGTGTTACTTTAACATAAAATGTATACCCAGTCCTTTTTTATTACATTTCCAAATATCTCCATGATCTTGTAACCCTCATGTGGGTGTTACACCCTGTACTAAATCCCTTTGGTTCTGTTGTGCTCAGGAGCCCATAAAGTTACCTTCATTATTTGAGGATATTCCCAGAGCGCTGAGGCGCAAGAGGAGGTTTCACGCCACAGACCCACCCAAAGAGCTTATTATTATCCCACTAATGATCCACTTCCAAAACCAACCAACCAAAGAGGAGAAGACCCATCACCGAGGTAAGGCGCCGCCTGTGGGTCCAGATTTATATTAAAGATTCATTACCTTAAAATATCTCAATAAGAGAATCATGAACGTAATGCTCTTTATAGATGAGAAATTGAATTACTTCGTAAAAAAAATCTCCATACTCTCCATGAATATTTAATTGTGATTTTTTGTGTTATGTTTTTGTCCTTTTTTATATCTTTATTAGTATATGTTTAAAAAACAATAAAAATATAAAAATAAAAAAATTCTCATATCTTCAGTATTTATACAAGAGCGAAGCCTTTTTGTGCAAATTTGCATGTCCCTGCCCACGTTCCCAGAATGCAGTGTAATAACTGTAATAAATATACAAAAACTATTAGATCTGGATAACTCAAACTGTCTAAAGATTCCCTTAGCTTTATTGTGTCCAATATGTCCATTGAAAGACAACCCGCTAAATATTCACTACACACCTGATCTAACATGACTCTCTCAGTATGAACAATTACACTTAGTGAGAGCTTTTTCTTAGAGGTTACTCTTCGAGTACTGATGCGATAGAGCCATATGGCATTTGGCATAAGCTTGGCAGTCAATTAAGTTAATTTTTAAAGAGAAGAAACACATTAGAAGGCACATAGTGCTTAGATATGTTTTATCAATCACACCTTATCAGTACGTGGGCTGACAATGTCATCTGTCACTGTCCCTTTAATCTAATACATGGCGGTGATAAGGACGTGCGTTATCTTCAAAGCTGCACTTATTGTTCGACTATTTTTGTTGCTAAGAAATTGATGATTTTCCCCATTACTAGAATAATATTAGTTCCTGTTAGAAAGTTGCACAAAGCACAATTGCTTATAAATAAATCTTAATAAATAATAATAATAATAATACTTATTATTAAAATTGTATTATTATTTGTATTATTATTAATCATAATAATAATAAATATGATATATGATTTTAAAGAGATACTAAAATCCCACATTTTCTATTTTGCATTTAAAATAGTTTATCACTTTGCTGAAATTGTCTGTTTTCCCCACAAGCACATCTGCTTATCCATCTCCCTGTGCCTGTCATGGGGCATGGCCGGCTCTTCCGGGGACAAGACAAAAACAAATTACTGACCAGTCAGACTCTGCTCAGTAAAAGTGTAATATTGGGCCCTCCAATGTGATGTCAATGGGTGGGCCAAATATGGCAACTTCAGAGATGTTTTACCGTAAATACCTCTGTGTGGGCATTTAGGGGCAAGGATAACGACATAATGAAGTGTGGTCAGTGACATCATAGCCCTATGTTAGCTTGTTGGATACTTTGCAAACATTTAAGTTTTTTTTCCAAATATTATTTATTGTTCTCATATTCACTTGACTTGACTATTAGCACCTTGTAAAAAATCTTTGAAAGATCTTCTTACATGTTACACCCTTCAGTGACCCTTTAACTGTGGAATTAACAACAAAGCACCTTGAGTCTTAAAGTCTTTTTATTGTGGGCTTCTTCAAAAGTGTTGCCGTTGGTTTTGATGGAAGGAGAGCAAACAGCCCCATTGTCCCCGGTCTTTGTTGGGTCTCGCCCTGATCCCTGGATGGGTCTCCTCTGACTCCTTCCTCAGATCATTAGCTTCAGAACAATCTGATTTGTTTCATCTCTTGTTCCGTTTCTATTGTTGAACACAATCCTTTTCTCACAGATATATCTGAGGTTTCAGTGTAAACATGGCTTCTTCAGATGATTAAAGGGAATCTCCCATCACAAAACCATGCACCAGAGAATCATTAATTACCGGCGCGGTAATATCTGGTTACATTTTCTATAAAATTGTTTATTTAGATGTGTTTCATTGTTATTGTGGAAGATCAATAAATGAGAAAAAACAATCACAACAAATCAAATCATCGCCAGGGGCGTATTTAAGTATCATGCCACCCTAAACCCTTCCAGATTTTGCCCCCCTATGACCCCCTATGACCTAGTTACTACTCTTCCATTCCATTGCTATAACTCAGTCATAAGTTTACCAAACACCTATATGATATATTTACGTAGACAAATATATATACTTATGTTTTTCTATAAGTTACACTTACACACCATTCTCTGCATATAGACAGGGCCGGATTTACATCTCTGGCTGCCCAAGGCACAGCATCACCCCTCTCTTGTAACTCTCTTGTTCCAGGGGAAAAGAGAAACTATAGTTGTTTTATTTATATATATATATATATATATATATATATATATATATATATATATATATATATATATATATATTGTATATTATACCTATATATTGTATATTATACCTATTAAAACCTTCCAATTCCCTTTAAACAGACAGTACGCTTTCTGGGGTTCTCAAGGCCACTGCCTACTTTCATGTACACTACACTTGTACCTATAGTCAATACAAATCTAACGATACATATATATATATATACTTATCTCTACTATCTGTCCTTACCCCAATCCAGATACCAGTGAAAATGCCTCCAGGAACCTCGGTGTCCCCAAAGCGCCAGTGGTGCCACCCTTACCTGACCAAGCTCAAGTGCCCGGTCCAGAGGGCAGAATGAAAACTCTACAGATGGACATTGACTGGAATGTGGACCCCCCCACAGGTAGCTCCTCTCTACTTCCTATAAACAAGCGGAAACCTGTTATAGAGTGGAGGAGTACAGGACATGGAGGGGTGAAGGCGACATATGCCCAAATAGGTTTGTCCATCGGAGGAGCCTTTGCCTGGCAATGCATAGATTCAGTAGAGAAGCACTAAAGTCGCTGAAATAGAAATTCACTCTTATATGTAGAAAGCAATACATTATTTAAAGAGATACCACTTTCTTTTTATCACTACTCCTTTAATAACAATGTTCCAGTGGGCTATTAAAAGAAAAGGTTATTATTTTAAAGTTTATTAAACATATTATTAGCCAGGCATCTCTTTGCAAGCATTGCTCCCCCATGCCAGTCTCACCATGGGCCTTGGCCTATCAAACATGTTATTATCCAGGCATGTCTTTCCAAGCATCGCTCTCACATGCCAGTCTCACCCTGGGGCTTGGTCTACCAAACATGTTATTATCCAGGCATGTCTTTCCAAGCATTGCTCCCCCATGCCAGTCTCACCATGGGGCTTGGTCTACCAAACATATTATTAGCCAGGCATCTATTTCCAAGCATTGCTCCCCCATGCCAGTCTCACCATGGGTCTTGGTCTACCAAACATATTATTAGCCAGTCATCCATTTCCAAGCATTGCTCCCCCATGCCAGTCTCACCATGGGTCTTGGTCTACCAAACATATTATTAGCCAGTCATCTATTTCCAAGCATTGCTCCCCCACGCCAGTCTCACCATGGGTCTTGGTCTACCAAACATATTATTAGCCAAGCATTGCTCCCTCTCACTGATAGAGGGGCCAGCAATGCTTTTTTTTACCAGAGTAAATAAGTCATACCCAATTCTTGAAAGTCATTGGCACATGAACAAAAATGTGCACCTATTTAAAAAAATATATAATATATTTCACTCCACTTACAGTAATCCAGAAGTGCCCCAAACAAATGTTTGATTTTTAAAGGAATATCTGTTTGGATGTGTTTGTCCAACCAAAAGCTCGGCCATTAGCCCTGTACAAACCCAAATACACAATGTAGCGGAGTGCTCCCCCCATCCTGATCCTGTCCCATTGTTATCAGACAACAATGGGGGGTGGAAACTCTGGGTGATATCAGATAAAGAGGGGGTGCCAGAGGAATCTGACCTCTTTCAAAGGCTCCCAATAATAATATATGGTGGAATAATATAATTGAGCCCTGTAGTGCCCTAACAACATAAGCAGAGGTTTTAATTAGCCATCAATCATTAAAAAAATTCATATTAAATTATTATAAAAAAAATCAATATTACATTTACTTTTAAAGTTAAGACTCTGCTGCTGGTCTTCACCCACAATAAGTCAATGGGGAGGTGTCTTGGATTACCAAGCAGCTGCTACATTTTCAGACACAAGGTGTACCAACACAATTATCTCTATTGGTTGGAGACTTATTGCGTTAGAATTGTCAAAGAGCTTTTGCTGTTGGGGCAGCCTATTCTCATGTCAAATATGATTGTTCTTAACACCCTTTAGACCTGTCCATCAGTCAATCCTCCCTCCCTCCACTTAGTGACCTTACCAGGGTGGAGACAAATACTCCACTGGAAGTTGATACTATAATCTTTGAAAAATAATTGATTACTGAATATTGCTATTAGAAATTAATACATAGGAATTTTATTATGATCATTGTAATTCAAATAACTACCTCCAATTGCTAGGACATTACAGTGGGCCTTTAAAATTAAAATATTTTGTCAATTACTCTTTGTCCACTGCACATGCTCATTCTATTCAGTTTCATATAGCTTTAGACTGGAAACAGTACAGCCAAGAGCCAAGGTGTAATTGCCAATTATTGGTAACTAGTCACTTACCCGGCAAAAATGACAGTATAATATTGTCTTAAATATTGTGTCTTCTGTCTGCACCCTATCTCTGGGTACCCTCTCGCTCTCTCTGCGCCCTCTCCCTCTCTCTGTGCGCCCTCTCTCACCTTCTCTCTCTCTCTCTCCCTCTCCTCTCTCTCTCCTTCTCACTCTCTCTCTCTCCTAATCTTCCTCTCACCCTCTACATCTCCTTCTCTCTCTCCCTCTCCTCTCTCTCCTTCTCACGCTCTCTCTCCTTCTCACGCTCTCTCTCTTTCTCCTTCTCCCTCTCTCTCTCTCCTTTTCACTCTCACTCTCTCTCTCTCTCCCCCCCTTCATTCTCTCTCCCTTCTCTCTGTCTCCCTCTCCTCCTTCGGCGGCCATTGCGAGTCTCGCAATGAACAGCTTCTCTCTTTCCTTCCCTCTCCCTCCCTCTCCTTCCCTCCTCTGTCCCTCCCTCCTCTCTCCCTCCCTTTCTCGTCTCTCTCTCTCTTTCTCCTCCTCTCTCCCTCCATCTCCTTCTCTCTCCTTTACTCCTCTCTCCCTCCCTCTCCTTCCCTCCTTCTCTCTCCTTCCCTCCTATCTCCCTCCCTCTTCTCTCCCTCTCCCCCTTCTGCGCCCATTACACACAAATTTGCAGTACGACAACTATATTAGTGGTAATCAGGCACATCTTTGTTCCTTGAATTCAGAATTTATATGAATAATAAATCTTTATTGTATGTTATATTACATGGAAGAGTGAATTTCATTGCTTAGCACCAGTCCTTCGCAATATTAATCTTTTCTGCCCCAGGTGGTCTCTGGGTTACCATTTGGCACATTTAACATATCAATAATAAAATATACAGATAATTTCCAATAGAACTAAGTGCAAAAAATAATAAATTAACTAAATCATTTGATTATACATGAAATCATTAATAAGATGGATCCAAGATCATATTAAACTGATTTTCTACATTATAAAATATAAATACTAATGCGTTAAGGTGATTTGTACGTGACAATCTGTGACACAGCAGAACGCCCCCTGGCTTTTTTCTAGTTGCCATGAAGCGTCGCTTTGTTGCATCAGCTGTGACTTGCTAATGTACAGCCATATTAAATTTGAAGCTTGTATCTGCAACATGAGACCCGCAACGGCTGCGAGCTTGACGAGTTGCGGATTTATGGTGCTATTAAATTAGAACAGGCTGTGAGTTACGGGCTTGTGAGGCATACTCGTAAACCATTTTTCCCTCATTGGATGTGCGGCCGTAAATGTGATCAATCAGTCTAACATGTAGTTACGAGTTGGGATGGAGTCAATGGCAAAAGAGATCGTCAAAATTACGTCACTGAAAAATGGAGGTGGGATTTCAAAGTCCTACGGGGGTTCAATTACGAGTTACGATTGGACACGCATTCCAGATATAATGCAATATTCATAAAAGCCGTAAATATGATATTCTATCACATGCGAGTTACAGTATATGTCATAACACATTGATTTCGGGACCGATTTGTTGCGCTATTAATTCTAAGACCTAACATCACTTTAACTTTTAGTAAAAGTACAGTAGTGTGGTGATATTTGCATTAACAGTGCTACGGATTGGACTTCACCCCCCTTGCGGGTCCTCTCTAGCACTCATAGGCTTCTTGGCTCCATTTGTGAGTTACGAGTGTGAACACCTGTGATCTTGATGCAATTTAATCGCTATATTGGAACGTGGCGGTTACGGGCTTGAAAGAACAAAAGATTTGCAGCTGCGAAGTTCCACTTCCCGTAAGCTTTTTTCGGCCTTGCTGCCTCTTAACCCGCAATTCGTCTGCGGGTTACTTTAAGAGGCAATTTAATAGCCTTAAGTCTTGCGAGCTACGTTACGAGCTACGATTCATATAATTGTAGCAATTTAATGGGGCTGATAGGCAGTGACCCAGCAGCTGCTTCTGACTGGAAGACAACATCGTGAATACACTTTGAAGTAACCAAGTGGGCTGTACAGACGGACTAAACGGGTAGCCAATTAATCTAAATGATTGTATAATTATGGCAAACTAAAGCAGCCCGCAAAATCAATCTCTACTCATTACTGGGGATGTTTACCTATAAACAACACTGTATTACTGTATTTAATTTGTGAATTTAGAAACTGATTTGCAATATAAAAATTATATTTTAGTCTCTAGGAAATATTTTTCTCTTCACCTCCTAACATGTATACAGAGATGATCTGCCCAGGAGGCTGCCTTGGTTGCAGTCTTTTTTGACTGATGGTAGATAAACCTAGAACAGTCACAAAAATAAAATGAGTACAGCCTTTTGGGTAAATCCTTCCTGGACACCTGATGGGGAGGGGGTGTTTGCTGAAAGATATAATGGTAGTTCAAAGCACCACGGCCCACAATAGGGTACGCGCTTTCTGCTACTAACTACTGTTAATGATAAATCTTAATTTATTAGACGAGGATGGCAAATAATTACTGGATCTTTCCTGTTATCTGCCCACCAATAGAGGCAGCCAGCGGCCACTAGGTAGAGCAGCCAGCACTTTGTTCAATTTCCATGGGTTAGGGAAAGGTTTAGGCATTAGGGTAGTGGCAGATGATAAGCTTTACATAGTAAAAAAATGGCGCGCCGTGCACCACTACTTTACAATGTAAAGCTTATCATCTGACACTACCCTAACCCTAAATCTAACACTCACACTAAGAAGAAATTAAAGATAATCTTGGCAGCGCCACCTAGTGGAAAGATCCTAATTACTTTATAGGAAGCTGATGATCTACATATATTTTGGGCTTTTTTAATGACCCCAAGGGGTGCAAAGAGAAGTTGCAAAAGGGGCCTAAATTATTTGTACTTGGCCCTCTGTTTACTAGTTCTACCACTGGTTCAAATGTAAGTTCAATTGTAAGTTTTAAAAGCAACATTGAATGTATTGCTAATCAGTAACTAAATGAACAAATTAAGCCATTTGTATAAGCAGGACAGTGGCCCTTTAAGAAATATTGACCACATCTAACATATAAATGAATTTTTGGGATATCAGGATAATTTTGTATAATTATGAACTTGGATTTCTGTATAATTCTAAGGGAAATGACTCCGGGAAATCAGATGGGTGCAGAGCTGTATCTAAAATAAAATATGGAGGGACTGGTGCTTCCGGCTTGCAACACATTACTAATGCTCCTAGGATGGCTTGTACACTAGTAGTGAGTAGAATATCTGTCTGTGAGTCACATAACATCCCACCCAGAGGCGGAGCTACTGCTAGTGCAGCAGGTGCAACCCACGGGGGCCCATAACAGTGTAGGGGCCCTCTGTTACCTGCAGTAAACAAGGGTAATTATTCTTATAGACCCTATGGGGGATTTGAACCCTATGTATAATTTTGTTCTTTGCTATTGACCCCAATAGGCACATAACTTATAGAGAGATGTTGGGTGCATGGCCAGATTACCCATTAGGCCAAATAGGCAGCCGCCTAGGGGAGCTTCCCTGTGAGGGGGGCCACTTAAAAAAAAAAATAAAGGCTTCAAAAACAAAATGCTGCTGTTCATAGACTGGCTACTAGGGGGTAACCACCTTACACAAGAAAGTTACAACAAGAAAGGGAACTTACACGTATAGAAAAGGCAAAAATGGGTCGGTGCATACCTTGCTTACTCACTGACAGGGGCTCCTCCACTTCACTGCCTAGGGGCTCCAAAAAGTTAGATCTGGCCCTGGTTGGGTGGGCATATTATTTTGCACCAGGACCATCCAATCACTAGCTCCGCCACTGATCCCACCTATGCACTGTCTGTCCTGTTTCTGTATTCTAAGGAAATCCTCAGGAACATAAAATAAAATAACATTTTACAGGATCCCATAGTGGGGATAAAATGAGGATACAGTGCAGGGCTCGTTACTATAATAATCTAATTAGCTCCCCACTTAGGTGTGAAAACCTCAGGCAAGAAAAAAAAAGCTCTCCTCGTTATCGATGGCTTAATTATTAATACATCTGCCACCGCTTCATCTTTCTATATAATTGGCAAAAGCCTCACCGAGTCGGCAAATTAGTCTCTGAGCTGGCTCAGGTAGGGAAATAGTTAACGTGCGGCTGTCAGACTCGAGTAAATTGTCTGTCTCTAACGAGATGTTGAGTGTGACATGTCAGGGGGTTATGGGAGTCACTCTCTGGGGGGCCCGGCAGGTACGGATACTGCTGGTAGTTTAAAGACAACATAGATAAATAAAATAAAAAATAAATGAAAATATCTAATGGGGAAATATCCCTTTAAACAGCTCAAGGGGCTAATCCATAAGATGTAAAAGGAACAGCATCAAGAAAAGCCAACAAGATAAAGCAAAGATAGCAGTAATGATTATACTAAATAGGTCACTGGCCGGATCCATCTAGACTTCGGGAGCAGAAAGGAAATAAGGAAATAATAATAAGTTTATTATAAAAGCTTTAAAGGGATCTGGAAGGTTCCTGGATGTTACTATATATAATATCCCTGTTTATATGTTTACTTTTATGTACTTTATTTTATTAAGAAGTCCTTATAAGCTCTGTTTTTACTGCTTATAATCAAACAAATAGTCCAATTATGGTTCGGCCCTCTGCAGTTCATGAAGACACAGACTCTGCTGTACTTGCCGTGCTGTGTCTCATACTAACGAATCAGCGACCATCTCTCAGCAACATTATGCTACTGAGACGTGGTCCCTGATAGGCTAGGACATTACAGTGCACATCCAGTTTATAAAAAAAAATAATTACACTCACAAAAAGTGATGGGCTCACAACTGCACTGAATGGTGTGGGGTCAGTGGTCACTGGTAAGACCCCCGCTGCCGGCCGCTTCTCCTACATTGAGTCTCTTCAGTGCAAAAAAACAAAAAAAAGTTGGAAATCAATAAAAATAGAGTCAATAATATGAGGAAAGTTCTAAAAGTCAATATCTTAAATATGTATATTGTGGAGAGAGAAGGTGGGGGGGGGGGGTATGTAAGTAAAAAGAATCAAGGGGTCATGATTTGAAATTGGACAGAGGAAGAATTATAAGTAATTTGACCAAAACTACAAATTTTTAGAGTGGTAGATCAGTGGGTCGACCTTCAGAGCTGATAGGGTCAAGTACAGTAAAGAATTCAGGAATCCCTGTGATTTAAGGGAATCCTGAGACATCTTCTGACGGTGGTTTCTCTTAATCCCAGATGGTGATATTCTGACCATGCCGGAGGCCGCTCCGCTGGGATCACTGCCCCCTATAAATGGGAAGAAGGGACCCGGGAACCAGAGCAGCATGGCAAGCTTAAAGATTCCAACAGCTGGCAACAGCAGCAACCCGGCGGGCACCAAGGGTATACCCACCGGCATCATCCGAGGGTCCATCCCTGAGGAACTCAAAGGTAAGAGACAGGGAAGGAACTACAGTGAGAAGATGCATGCACAGTACTTAGTACTCCTCAGGGGCAGAGCTACTACTGGTGCAGGTGGTGGCAGAGTCGCTGAATGCTTTGTTATAGGGAGAACACTAGCTAGGCCCGCAGGACCCAGGGAGACCACCAGGGAACCTCATTAGGTCTCTCTGGGGTCCACGGGCCTAGAGGGGATTCCCAGGGGTATTGATAGACCCAGTATGGCTTCCCAGGGGTCTTGATGGGCCTGAGTGCCTAGTGGGCATCCCCGGCAGTCTTGATTGGCCCAAGGTCCTAGTGGGGATCCTTGGGGGTCCTGATAGATCTAGCAGGCATTCCTGATGGCTCTTGCAGCAACTGCAAGTTTAATCAGAATCCCAAGGACTCTAATAGGGGGTAACAGAGTGTCGGTGGGAGGGGTCTTAAGTGTTACGGAGCTGCTTGGAAAGGGGCCTTTTGAAGGGGAGAAGGTGGTGCTGAGTGAGTTGGAACTTGTGGGAGGGGGACCAAGTTTTTTTTTTTTTTTGCTCCACACATCAGGCCTCTCCTTATACTCACAAGGAAGGCCCACTACTGTCCGATCTTTATACACAAATATACTGCAGAACAGACACACTTGTGAACTTATTCATATTTACTGTAGATTACAGATATCTGTCTCCTCTCATTCCTGGCCTCTCACTAAGCACGTGTAGTGCAGGACAGACATATCAAGTCTCTCTCTATACACACATGTCCTGCAGAACAGACACTTCTGACCACTGTATACAGGAATACCCCGTTTAGCGCAGTATATGCGTTCCTGTACGCAGGAGCGCTATATAGAAAAGTCCGCTAAATGGGGGCATTTTAATGCAATAGCGCTGAACAGCGCTATAGCGAAAAAAAGCGCACTAAGCAGGGATTTAAATTCCTGCAATGCGGTTCTAAGAGCTATCACAAGATTTAGCACAAACTGTGTTATCGCGAATCAGCGCACAGTGGGGTATCGCTGTACATACATATACTGCAGAACAGACACTCCTGTCCACTGTATAGATACATATACTGCAGAACAGACTTACTACTGGCCTCCATCTCTTTCTCTGCCCAGTTATATTACAGAACATATACATTTATGCTCATGTACTGTTTTTGACCATGAAATGTGAACACAAATGTATTATTTATTTAATATATATATATACAATGTGGGGGGGGGGGAATATTTGATCCCCTGCTGATTTTGAACGTTTGTCCACTGACAAAGAAATGATCCGTCTATAATTTTAGTGTTAGGCGTATTATAACAGTGAGAAACAGAATAACAAAAAAAAAAAACAAGAAAAACGCATGTCAACAAAGTTATAAATTGATTTGCAGGTCAGTGAGGGAAATAATTATTTGATCCCCTATCAATCAGCAAGATTTCTGGCTCCCAGGTGTATTTTATACAGGTAACGAGCTGAGATTAGGAGCACTCTCTTAAAGGGAGTGCTCCTAATCTCAGCTCGTTACCTGTATAAAAGACACCTGTCCACAGAATCAGATTCCAAACTCTCCACAATGGCCAATTCCAAAGAGCTGTCCAAGGATGTCAGGGACAAGATTGGAGACCTACACAAGGCTGGAATGGGCTACAAGACCATCGCCAAGCAGCTTGGTGAGAAGGTGACAACAGTTGGTGCGATTATTCGCAAATGGAAAAAACACAAAATAACTGTCAGTTCTCCCTCAGTCTAATGCTCCATGCAAGATCTCACCTTGTGGAGGTTCAATGATCGTGAGAACGGTGAGGAATCAGCCCAGAAGTACACGGGAGGATCTTGTTAATGATCTCAAGGCAACTGGGACCATAGTCACCAAGAAAACAATTGGTAACACACAACGTCGTGAAGGACTGAAATCCTGCAGCGCCCGCAAGGTCCCCCTGCTCAAGAAAGCACATGTACAGGCCCGTCTGAAGCTTGCCAATGATCATCTGAATGATTCAGAGGAGAACTGGGTGAAAATGTTGTGGTCAGATGAGACTAAAATCAGGCTCTTTGGCATCAACTCAACTCACCATGTTAGGAGGAGGGGGAAAGCTGCCTATAACCCCAAGAACACCATCCCCAATGTCAAACATGGAGGTGGAAACATTATGCTTTGGGGGTGTTTTTCTGCTAAGGGGACAGGACAACTGCACCCCCATGTACCGTCAAATCTTGGGTGAGAACCTCCTTCCCTCAGCCAGGGCATTGAAAATGGGTCGTGGATGGGTATTCCAGCTGTTACGACTCCAGGAGTGAGGGGGACATGTTCACCCATTAACCCTTCTGCTTACTAGTATAGGGGCACCCCTGGATGGTCTGGGGTCTTTCGGTCTCAGTATTTCTGACTTGTTCAGGCCAGGACCTCAGGAACGCAGGAGGCAAAAAGCAGGCTTGGCAAAATAATTAATACTTTTATCTCTATCTTTCTCTAAAATTACAGATATATCTTTTTTTTTATTTTATGTATCAACCATCAGAGAAAAATGTAATAACCGACTCACAGCATGACAGCTACAGATGACATCATGACATTTCAAATGCAGTTAACTCCTTATGAGCTGGCTACAACTAAAATGTAACATAGAGTTTAAACACATAACATCACACATTGTCTTTGTAATAAACTAGGTGGCTGTTTTTTGCATGACAATGACCCAAAACACACAGCCAAGGCAACAGAGTAGTGGTCCAAGAAGAAGCCCATTAAGGTCCTGGAGTGGCCTAGCCAGTCTCCAGACCTTAATCCCATAGAAAATCTGTGGAGGGAGCTGAAGGTTCGAATTGCCAAACATCGGCCTTGAAACCTTAATGACTTGGAAAGGATCTACAAAGAGGAGTGGGACAAAATCCCTCCTGAGATGTGTGCAAACCTGGTGGCCATCTACAAGAAATGTCTGACCTCTGTGATTGCCAACAAGGGTTTTGCCACCAAGTGCTAAGACAAAGGGGTCAAATACTTATTTCCCTCACTGACCTGCAAACCAATTTATAACTTTGTTGACATGCGTCTTTCTTGTTTGTTTGTTTTTTGTTATATAGACTGTGTTTACATTTGAATATCTAAAACAAGTTTAAAAAAAAGTAAATCTGCTCAGAATACAAAGAAATACAGTTACTGCACTGCATTCTGGGAACCTGGGCAGGGACATGCAAATGTAACCACAAAGGCTTCACTCGTTAATCCAAATACAATTTCAAACATGGCTGCTTTTAAGCATATGCCTGCTGTATTACACAGCTTTAAGAAAATCCCAGGATGGATTATGCACAAGCCAGGAAACCTACCCACAGACAGCACCATTACAGTTAGACATACATAGGGTACCCAGGTCACGGCTTCCTGTGAGTGACGGGAACATTTGCTTTTCCTGGAAGATAAAGGAGCTGGTTCCTCTGACCTCCGAGTGACTGATAGAGGAGGATCAGGACATTACCTAACAGGTCACTCATTATCTGCCCTGAGATAGAGGGTCAGTGTGTGATTAGCAGCACTCAGACAATTATATTAATTACCATTGTGAGTTTCAGTAATTATTTTATCTTTCTATTAAAGTTTTGGAAACATTTATAACAAAAATGAACATAAGCAGCAATAAGCATCAAGACATCTTAAAGAAAATCTCACATTTAGCTACTCTACTTGAGCCATAAGAGATTCTATCTTAGACTTGCTAGACTTCCTGGAGCCTGAGGGGGTACTGTAAACAATGGCAGTTGTAGATGCCACATTGTGCAGATAGAGACTTGCTGTGTATTTAAAGTCTCCTCCTTAGATAAAGTTTTTTTTCTCTCCAGAACTGAATAGAGATCTTATATGAATCCATGATTGCACTTGCTCTTTTGATAATTTCTATTCTATTGAGATCTTATCTGCAGTAACTGCTCCTGTGAGTCCTCCCAGGTTTCTAATCCTGTTATGGACCAAGGCAATATGTCTTCTATAAAGCTGGATATAAAAGTTCAAGGGACACTGTCACCTTAACAGGAAGATAACCGAGCATTAGGCACTGGCTTTATATTATATTTTTTCTCCATATTAAATTATTCCTGAGATACTCAGCATTGTTTTTGCAGCTCCTGTGCAGGTCAATATGCTTATTTGTGGCTCAGAATCATGGGTGTAGGAACTGGGGGGGACAAATCCCCCCCCCCCCAGATGTTTCTATGTTTGTATGTATATATATATATATATATATATATATATATATATATATATATATATATGCTATTTTAAGGCCTATGTATACAATGAGCTGTATCCCCCCAGAATTATTCTGGCTCCTACTCCCCTGCTCAGAATACTTGCTAAAGTGAGGGGAAATGACTTAACTGCATTATAACATTGTGAGACATTGTTTTGGCCACCATAGAGATAGAAAGGCAAACTGTGATACCAATTAACACAATAAAGCAGTTAATTAGTATTCTGAAGCCATACATTTGAATAAACAATACTGAATATGTCTACAATGTATACCTAGTTTTTCCTGCTCTTTAAAAATAACCTAAAACTGCTTTAATTTGGGGTGATAGAGTCACATTTTTATTGCTGCTGGCTTGGTGTCTAAGGGGGTGGGGGGGGGGGTGTTCTGGCAATTTTTATTATCTGCAGTATTCTGGAGTAGAACAATGGAGGAAAGAAAGGGATTTGTTGACTCATTGGTTAGTTCTGATTAAAATGATAGCAAGATACACCTCCCCCTCACCCACACATGCTCAGTAGGCAGCCCTATGTTCTTTGCTTTGTTGCTGCCTTCTTTGTGCCGTGTAAAGGAAGCATTACTGTCATGGCTGCCCCCATGCACTAGCAGGTTTCCAGCCAGTAATGTTGTTAGTTTGTTGTATTCTTCACAAACATATAAAGGTTTTCCTAATCAATAGTATCCCTTTAATGGCATTAGACAGATTGCCTTTTTTCCTCACAAGATTAGACTGGAAGGAACAAAAAACATGGATTCATATAAGATCTCTATTCAGTTCCGGGGAAAAAATGTCACTTTACCTAAGGATAAGTCTTTAAATACACAACAAGTCTCTATCTGCACAATGTGGCATCTACAACTGCCAGTACTTACAGTACCAGTAATGGAAGGCACTGAGACAACAGAGAGGGGAGTATTGGGGGAGAGAGGACAGAGAGGGGGGAAGATTGGGGGAGAGGGGGCAGAGAGGGAACGATTTGGGGCGAGAGGATAGAGAGGGGACGATTGGGGGTGAGAGGATAGAGAGGGGACGAACAGGGAAATGAGGAGGAGATATGACAGAGAGGGCTAGCTTGGGGGAGAGGATAGAGGGGAAGATTGGGAGAGAAAGGATGAGAAGAGACATAAAGGGGAAGAATGTCAGAGAAAGGGAGAGGGGGATTGTAGAGGACAGGAAAGGAAAGATTGGGAAAAGGAGGGAGGAGCGGTGACAGAGAGGGGTAAATTGGGGTAGAGGACAGAGAGGGGAATATTGGGGAAATGAGGAGGGATAGATGACAGAGAGGAACAATGTTGGAGAAAGGGAGAGGGGGGCTAGAGGACAGAAAAGGAAAGATTGGGAAATGAGGGGGGAGCGGTGACAGAGAGGGGTACATTGGGGAGAGAAGACAGAGAGGGGTACATTGGGGAGAGAAGACAGAGAGGGGTACATTGGGGAGAGAGGACGGAGAGGGGTACATTGGGGAGAGAGGACAGAGAGGGGTACATTGGGGAGAGAGGACAGAGAGGGGAAATGAGGGAGGAGAGGGCAGAGAGTGGGCGAATTGGGGAGAGGGGACAGAGAGGGGAAGATTGGAGAGAGGGGGCAGAGAGGGGAAAATTGGGGAGAGAGAACAGAGTGGGGAAATGAGGGAGGAGAGGACAGAGAGGGGGGAATTGGAGAGAGAGGACAGAGAGGGGAACATTGGGGAGAGAGGACAGGCAGGTGAAGATTGGGGGAGAGGACAGAGAGGGGAAGATTGAGGATATGAGGGGGTAGAGGACAGAGAGGGGAAATTGGTGAGAGAGGAAATATAGTTGCAGATTGGGAAGAGGGCAGAGAGGGGAAGATTGGGGAGAGGACAGAGAGGGGAAGATTGGGGACATGAGGGGGGGAGAGGACAGAAAGGGGAAGATTGGGGAGAGAGGACAGGCAGGTGAAGATTGGGGATATGATGGGGAAGAGGACAGAGAGGGGAAATTGGGGAGAGAGGAAATATAGTTGCAGATTGGGAAGAGGGCAGAGAGGGGAAGATTGGGGGAGAGAGTGGGGAGAGAACAGAGAGGGGTACATTGGGGAGAGAGGACAGAGAGGGGAAAATTGGGGAGAGAGGACAGAGTGGGGAAATGAGGGAGGAGAGGACAGAGAGGGGGCGAATTGGGGAGAGAGGACAGAGAGGGGAAGATTGGGGAGAGGGGGCAGAGAGGGGAAAATTGGGGAGAGAGGACAGAGTGGGGAAATGAGGGAGGAGAGGACAGAGAGGGGGCGAATTGGAGAGAGAGGACAGAGAGGGGAACATTGGGGAGAGAGGACAGGCAGGTGAAGATTGGGGGAGAGGACAGAGAGGGGAAGATTGAGGATATGAGGGGGTAGAGGACAGAGAGGGGAAATTGGTGAGAGAGGAAATATAGTTGCAGATTGGGAAGAGGGCAGAGAGGGGAAGATTGGGGAGAGGACAGAGAGGGGAAGATTGGGGACATGAGGGGGGGAGAGGACAGAAAGGGGAAGATTGGGGAGAGAGGACAGGCAGGTGAAGATTGGGGATATGATGGGGAAGAGGACAGAGAGGGGAAATTGGGGAGAGAGGAAATATAGTTGCAGATTGGGAAGAGGGCAGAGAGGGGAAGATTGGGGGAGAGAGTGGGGAGAGAACAGAGAGGGGTACATTGGGGAGAGAGGACAGAGAGGGGAAAATTGGGGAGAGAGGACAGAGTGGGGAAATGAGGGAGGAGAGGACAGAGAGGGGGCGAATTGGGGAGAGAGGACAGAGAGGGGAAGATTGGGGAGAGGGGGCAGAGAGGGGAAAATTGGGGAGAGAGGACAGAGTGGGGAAATGAGGGAGGAGAGGACAGAGAGGGGGGGGGAATTGGGGAGAGAGGTCAGAGAGGGGAACATTGGGGAGAGAGGACAGGCAGGTGAAGATTGGGGGAGAGAGTGGGGAGAGGACAGAGAGGGGCAGATTGGGGACATGAGGGGGGAGAGGACATAAAGGGGAAGATTGGGGACATGAGGGGGAGGGGACAGAGAGGGGAAGATTGGGGAAATGAGGGGGAGAGGACAGAGAGGGGAATTTTAGGCAGAGAGGACAGAGAGTTGTATATTGGGGAGAGGGAAAGAGGGCAGAGAGGGGAAGATTGAGGGAGAGAGTGGGGAGAGGGTAGAGAGGGGAAGATTGGAGGATTAGTTCACAAGGACGCAGACAGAGGCAGCTGACAAAAACATGGATGTAAAGAATAACTTTATTTGTATTTTTTTCATTTCTATTGACATTTTACCCCATTTTTTTCAAATCCCATATGGAAAATCCCTTTACGGCACTGACCCAAAGAAAGAAATGAATCTTATTATTTATTATCCATCTTGTAGAGATCACATAGGGCTGTCATAACACCATATTATCTCAGATTTATGATGAAGTGTCTGTTGTGCATTAGAGAATATTTTCTTTGATATGTAACTCGGCTGAAATAGTGGGAAAGTTTGATGCAGATTCAACTATTTTTTGGCAGCACATTTAACAATTAAATTGATTCATCCCCTTAATGTCTGCGCTCCAAACACGTCAATATTGGGAAAAATATATTTTTTTAATGCAGTCAGGGCACATTGCAAAATATATTGTCAGGGTACACTCACTCAGCTCTTAAAGGGCCACTGTAGAATGAAAATAAATAAGGGGCGGATGAAATAACGGAACAGCCACATGAAAAAGGACTTTCACTTTGAAGTGAGTGAATCATAATGTAAAATGCAGCTGCAAATGATGAGTTATATTAGATGGATTGCCAATTAGCAGTATGTGTCAGCTATAAAAGAGGCCTGGCAATTAGCACTTTGATTTGATTTCAAAGCAATATAAGACAACTAATAGAGTTCTAAAGAGGCCAAATAGTCGGTGCCAGAACTGCAGGTGCATTGGACACGCAAACATGGCACAAGGATTTAATGGGTCTAGGGGAATAGTCTGAAAAATCATGACAGACTTTGACTAACATGGATAAACTGCAGCTGAAAAGAGGAATAAGAGAGGGTGAAAGGAGAAAAAGTGGGATGGAGGGATTGTTGGGGGTGGGAATGGATGTATGAGGGAAGAGGGGAGAAGTTGGGGGTTAACTGAAGAAGTTAAAGGGAAGGGGAGAAGAGAACAAGGGTGAGAATATTGGAGAAAGAGGAGGAGGGTGAATATAGGGGGAAGTCTGGGGAGTGAGAGGAAGCGTGGATAGAGGGGGAAATATTGTGAAAGAGAGGGGAAAAGAGGACAGAGGGGAAGATTGGGGGAGCAAGGGAATAAATGACAGAGGGGAAGCTTGTGGGAGAGAGGGCAGAGGGGAGGATTGGGGTGGATAGGGCATACAGGACAGAGGGGAAGATTGTGTGGTAGATGGAATAAGGGACATAGGGGAAGATTGTGGGGGAGAGGGGAAAAAGGACAAAGGGGAAGATTGTGGGGGAGAGGGGATAAAGGACAGAAGGGGAGATTGTGGGGGAGAGGGGTAAAGGACAGAGGGGAAGATTGTGGGGGAGAGGGGATAAAGGACAGAGGGGAAGATTGTGGGGGAGAGGGGAAAAAGGACAAAGGGGAAGATTGTGGGGGAGAGGGGATAAAGGACAGAGGGGAAGATTGTGGGGTAGAGGGGATAAAGGACAGAGGGGAAGATTGTGGGGTAGAGGGGATAAAGGACAGAGGGGGAGATTGTGGGGTAGAGGGGATAAAGGACAGAGGGGAAGATTGTGGGGGAGAGGGGATAAAGGACAGAGGGGAAGATTGTGGGGTAGAGGGGATAAAGGACAGAGGGGAAGATTGTGGGGTAGAGGGGATAAAGGACAGAGGGGAAGATTGTGGGAGAGAGGGGATAAAGGACAGAGGGGAAGATTGTGGGGTAGAGGAGATAAAGGACAGAGGGGAGATTGTGGGGTAGAGGGGATAAACGACAGAGGGGAAGATTGTGGGGTAGAGGGGATAAAGGACAGAGGGGAAGATTGTGGGGGGGAGGGGATAAAGGACAGAGGGGAAGATTGTGGGGTAGAGGGGATAAAGGACAGAGGGGAAGATTGTGGGGTAGAGGGGATAAAGGACAGAGGGGAAGATTGTGGGGTAGAGGGGATAAAGGACAGAGGGGAAGATTGTGGGGGAGAGGGGATAAAGGACAGAGGGGAAGATTGTGGGGTAGAGGGGATAAAGGACAGAGGGGAAGATTGTGGGGGAGAGGGGATAAAGGACAGAGGGGAAGATTGTGGGGTAGAGGGGATAAAGGACAGAGGGGAAGATTGTGGGGGAGAGGGGATAAAGGACAGAGGGGGAGATTGTGGGGGAGAGAGGATAAAGGACAGAGGGGAAGATTGTGGGGGAGAGAGGATAAAGGACAGAGGGGATTGTGGGAGAGAGGATAAAGGACAGAGGGGATTGTGGGAGAGAGGATAAAGGACAGAGGGGAAGATTGACGCGAGAAAAAAAAAAGCAACCAAAAAAAACGAAAACGAGGCTACACGACCCCTAACCACGCAAAACACCGCCAGGCACATACGACTTTTACACAGGAACATATGAGGTACAAAATACACTATTAGGAAGGATGGAAAATGCTCGAGACCCGAGTAACTCATACACACTCGCTGCCATTTTACAACACTAACTTAAAACTAATAACATTACCATTCTAAAATGCCGCTTTACCTGACTAAACAAACGCTTTGCCCTCGCGCACGCAGCCTATTTACACTGCACACTTGCCACATTGCTGACACTTTCTCCTCAGGTCGGCAACAGCCCAAATGTACATTGTATGCTGCAGGAAAATGCTGCAAAACAGATCTTCAGGATATTGATTGCTGCATATATTAATTACAAAGAGAGAGAAGGATGGGGAGGAAGAGAAGGAGAAGATGGGGAAAGAAGGAGAGAGGAGGAGAGGGAGAAAGGAGAGATAGACAAGGAGGAGAAAGAAATAGGGAGGAGAGGGAGAGGAGGAGAGAGAGACAGAGAGAAGGAGGAGAGGGAGAAAAAAGGAGGTGAGAGGAAGAGAAGGAGAAGAGCGAGAGAGAAAGAGGAGAGATAGACAAGGAGGATAAAGAGAGAGGGAGGAGGGTAGGTAGAAAAGGAGGAGAGAATGAGGAGAGGGATAGAAGGAGGAGAGTGAGAGAGAAAAGGAGGACATAGGGAAAGAATGAGAGAGGAAGAGAAGGAGGAGAGGGAGAAAGGAGAGAAAGACAAGGAGGATAAAGAGAGAGGGAGGAGAGGGAGAGAAGGGGGAGAGAGAGAGAAGGAGGAGAGGAAGAGAACAGAGAGAGAGGAGGAGAGGCAGAGAAGGAGGAGAGGAAGAGGAAGAGAACAGAGAGAGACAGAGGGAGAGGAGGAGAGGGAGAGAAGGAGTAGAGGGAGAAGGAGGGTAGGTAGAAAAGGAGGAGAGAATGAGGAGAGGAATAGAAGGAGGAGAGTGAGAGAGAGAAGGATGGGGAGGAAGAGAAGGAGAAGATGGGGAAAGAAGGAGAGAGGAAGAGAAGGAGGAGAGGGAGAAAGGAGAGATAGACAAGGAAGAGAAAGAAAGAGGAAGGAGAGGGAGAGAAGGAGGAGAGAGAGAGAGAGAGAGAAGGAGAGGGAGAAAAAAGGAGGTGAGACGAAGACAAGGAGAAGAGCGAGAGAGAAAGAGGAGAGGGAGAAAGGAGGAGAGAGATAAAGAAAAGAGAGAAGGAGGAAAGGGAGAAAAAAGGAAGAGAGATAGAGAACAAGGAGAGGGAGAGGAAGAGGAGAGGGAGAAAGAAGGAGGAGAGGGAGAAAGAAGGAAGAGAGATAGAGAACACGGAGAGGTAGAGAAGGAGGATAGCTAGAGAGAAGGAGGAGAGGGAAAAAGAAGAAAGAGAGATAGAGAACAAGGAGAGGGAGAGGAGGAGAGCTAGAGAGAAGGAGGAGAGGGAGAAAGAAGAAAGAGGGATAGAGAACAAGGAGAGGGAAAGGAGAAGGAGAGCTAGAGAGAAGGAGGAGAGGGAGAAAGAAGGAAGAGAGATAGAGAACAAGGAGAGGTAGAGGAAGAGGAGAGGGAGAGAGAAGGAGGAGAGGGAGAAAGAAGGAAGAGAGATAGAGAACACGGAGAGGTAGAGAAGGAGGAGAGCTAGAGAGAAGGAGGAGAGGGAGAAAGAAGGAAGAGAGATAGAGAACAAGGAGAGGAGGAGGAGAGGGAGAGAGAAGGAGGAGAGGGAGAAAGAAGGAAGAGAGATAGAGAACAAGGAGAGGGAAAAGAGTAGGAGGAGGAGAAGAAGGAGAATACCGCCTTGGCTACACCAAAGTCTCCTGATGGTAGTATTATAATAGCTTATTAAGAAGCCAATGGAGATCTAGCATAAACAAAGACCAGTAGGTGGAGACAAGACTAGGAAAACTTGATCTTATTTTTAAATGAATTTCTGTGAAACCTCATGGTTTCAGGTGCTTTCTTTGCTGGCGGTTATATTCCCTTTACCTTTTCTCCTGAGAGGTCATTACATGACTCAAACACCTTCTCCTGCTGAGTCTTCTGATTTCTTTTCCAGAGTGCTGTAAGGGCAGCTCTATGGGCAGCCTGATAATGAGCCCTAACGGGGAGATCGTCTGCCTGTCACTTGTAGGCGCCGCGCGGGACTCGGACATCCCCATCCAATTTGACTTCATCCCTGAGGAAGATGAAGAAGAGGAGGAAGGAGGTACTGACTCAGTTGAAGAATCTCACTCTCCAGTTCTCTCCAATTATCCTTGTTAATCTATTTTGCTTTCCATTAGACCGTTTGAACACACTGTTAGTATCTGTTACCAAATTCCCCATGTGCAGATATAATCTTATGCATATAAAATGTAATAATTAATGTATTTTTGCATATTTTAAAGTGTAGTGCTTCAAATGAGTCAATGTAGCCTAGAATGTTACCTGTACATTTCAGCTCAGCCAATAGGTTTCTCAGCTCTATAGTTCTTAATTGTATCTCTCATTGAGACATACATGGCACTAGGGGGTTTATAATTAAACTTTTGGACATTTAATATCTGGCCCACTTTTCTCTTGATACAGTATATTGTGTAGAACCACCCACTGGGGTCTAGGGGCTGCTTTGGAGTCATTGGGGAGATGTATTGGGGTATTACAGAGAGTCTCATTAGTCTTTACATGGGGAAAGGGTTTGGACAATATGGAGGTATATTGGGGTATGTGGAAGGGTACCATTAGCCCATGGACAATGGTTTTGGACTCTAGGGAGGTATATTAGGTTACGGTGGAGGGCCCAAAAATCACTTACATGAGGAAAGGGTTTGGACCCTAGGGAGGTAAAAGTGTATGGGGGAGGGTCCCACTATCCCTTATATGGGCAAAGGTTTTTGAACCAATTGAAGTAAATTGGGTTTGGAGGAGGAAACCACTAGCCCTTATATGGGTAAAGGTTTTGGATCCTAGAGAGGTACAGTGGGTATGGGGGAGGGTCCAATTAACCCTTACATGGGTAAAGGTTTTGGATCCTAGAGAGGTACCGTGGGTATGGGGGAGGGTCCAATTAACCCTTACATGGGGAAAGGTTTTGGACCCTATGGAGGGTTAGTGGGGTATGGTAGAGGGTCCTGCTAGCCCTTACACGGACAAATATTTTGGAACCCAAGGAGGAAAATTGGGGTATGGAGGAGGTTCAGATTAGCTCTCACATAGGTAATGGTTTTGGACCCTAGGGAGTAATATTGGGGTATGAAGGAGGATCCCACTAGTCCTTACATATGGTAAGGCTTTGAAGCCTAAGGAGGTATATTGTAGTATGGGGCAGGGTCTTGTTCCATTACCCCTTACATATTATCTCCCCTCTCCTGCGCCCCTGTATATAATCACCCCATCTCTCCCTTCACACCCTCATAGATCATCACCCCTTACATATCCTTATAGGCAGCAGAAATATAATATTTCTTTCTAAAGTAGACTGCAAGCTCTTCAGGCCAGAATTTCTCCCGCCTCTGATTTATATCTCCTTGTAGATGACCTGTACAGCTCTGTGTATTTGGATATCATTACATAGTGTTTAAATAACAGTACCCCTCCTCCTCCTGCAACCTCCCCCCATTGTACATTCTGTAGCCTTTCTTAACCCCTTTATGACCAGTGCAGAGCTGCCAAGCTTTGCATTCCAGCATGTCCCAGCTCTCTCTGTCCACAGAGGGGTTAAGAGCCAGTCGACTGATTTTGGGGGGGACGCTGACAGCTACAGATGTAAAAACATATGTGATCCATTTATAGACACAGTGCTGGTTGGGTGGCCTCAACAATGGGAACAGCAAGAGACTTAACCCTTTCTCCCCTGCACGCCGCTCACTAGACTTGCAGAGGAAGTGGCGCAGACAGTAGAATTAGGGATAAGGAAAAGCATAACTAAAATATGTCAGTAGGAGTTTGTAATCACCTTGGCTGAAATGTAATTTGAAAAGAGAACTATCTGATAATTGTAATTATATTATATTCTACAGCTTATTCCTGCTTTGTTGCAGTAACTACAACAGTGAAAGAGTTAACTTCATTTTGAGTACATATAGACTGTGTGTAACTGCAAAAATATTGCGTTAAAATAAAAAGATGTATATTATAGTGACACTATCAGTTATAATAACAACTTTAACTTGTAAATTTGCATTGGAGTTTACATTTTTTTAGCTGTCAATCAGCCTTTCTGATCCTCCCTAAGGACAGATGTTACCTTTTGCTAATGTGAAATCATTGCCAATAATATACAAGTGTTGAATTACCCCTTAAGACTCTCAGTGTAAGCCAGGGGTGGGCCTGCAGTTGGCCAAGCCTGTTCTCTGACTATGTATTGTTGTAGAAGGGCATGCTGTCCCACTCCAATTAGACCTGTTTAAAAGTAGCAAATAGTACCCAAGTGTACTGCTAAATACTTGTCCTCATTATCTATACCACTATTAACAATTCATTATTTTCCTACAGGATTTTACCATTTTGCTTTGGTTAACAAAAAGTTGAAAGCACTGTGAGACCCTTCTAAGGTGCCGCTTATAAAGCCCTTCGGGTGAAACAGGTTGTCCATCACTGGTGTAAGCCATGTGGAAAAGAAAAGACTGGGCATGTTCAAACCCCATGGAGTAAGTCATCTAATCGGTCTAGGTACTTCTTGGGGTTTGAGCATGCCCAGTCTTTTCTTTTTCACTTAGATTTACACTCAAGATTTAGGACATTTTTTTTTAGTATTCTTAAATTATCTGGAAACACTTTGTGCAATGATATAAAGACTGCTCCATCTCAATGCACCCACCAACCCGCCATGTTTGCCTCCTCTTCTCCTCGGTTCCAGACTAAATCAACAGTCCCCTCTCCCAGGTCTGAGTCCGACACTCTGTGATTGTCTGGAAGGAAAACAAACCTTCCTATAAGAAAGGTCCCTGCAGAGGCCAAAGAGCCAAGAAAGGCTGCAAGTCAGACAGATGGGCCCTTGATGCAGCCGCTTGGTAGTCCTGTATTAACAGCACTGAAATATGAATATTCAAGAGCCGCTATGTCTCTGTGTCCAATTACAATTCATTATCACACAGAGAAAATATCAGAAGATGTTAAAAAAAAAAGTCAAAATAATTGGTGATGTTAATATATCAGAATATTTCAGTATTTATTAAAACAAAATCATGTTAAGGTAATAATAATAATTGTAGATGTCAGACTTTCTATTGGGGATAATATTATGTATCTATGGAAGAATGACGAGTGTTTGAAATATTTATATATATGAAGATATTCAGCAAACTACAGGATATTTCAAAGAAAGGGCAACTATAGAGCGCATTCTGAGAGGTGTGTGGAATATACATAGGGATCTTTGTATATAAAAGTGCACAAATGATCAATTCAATTAATAGCGTAGTATATTTTTGTAATTGCTGGTTTTCCCATTATTTTTAGCTGATATTTTCCCATCTCATCCCAATGTTGTCTTTCAATGGGACATGGAAATAGGTTATGAGATCTAGTGGCTGTTTTGGAGTCACGGGGAGGGTCCCACTAGCCCTTACATTGGGATAAGGTTTTGGATCCTAGAAAGTTATAGCAGGAATGGGGGAAGGTCTCATTAGCCCTTACCTGGGGAAATATTTTGGATCCTAGAGAGGTATAGGGGAGGATTGCATAAGCCCTTACTTTAGAGATGCATTTTTGGGTATGAGGAGAGCCTTCCATTATTCCTTACATATTATCCACCCGCTTCCTGCTCCCCTGTATGTCATCACCCCCTCACAAATCAACCCATCTCTCCCATCACATGCTCATAGATCACCACAACTTACAGATCATTCAGATCTATCCTGTTATGTGCACCCACAGCATGAGAAGCCTTCTAGTGCTGGGTGCGCTCGCGTCCCGATGTACTCCTTAAGCCCCTAACCCTAACCCCCTACACCCCTTGCCGCCCCTAACCCCCTTCACCAGTTACCGGCCCTAACCCCCTAATCCTAACCCCCTAACCTTAATCCTCTACACCCCTTTGCCGGCCCTAACTGTAACCTCCTAATCATCTTAGCCTAACCCTAACACCCTAATAGCAACTTCCTAAACCTAAGCCCCTAACCCCCTACACCACTTACCGGCCCTAACTCTCTAAACCTAACCCAAAAACCCCTAACCACTTACCAGCCACTTAGAGACCGCTACATCGGGACATCGGTGGCACGCTTCCCGACTTCTTACAGATCATCCACTCTCTCTGCACACCCTCATTAATGATTACCCCATACAGATTATCCATTGTATTCCTGTAGCCCCTCATTGAAAATCATTTTTTAAAGATTACCCACCCATTTCCTGCACCCGTCATCGATCATCACCATTTACAGATTATCTAATCTCTTTATCTAGTCTCTCCCTACAACACCTCATACATTTTTCTTCCTATCCTTATCACACTCACACTGTTCATCATCCCACTTTACAGACAGACCATTCATCCTACATCAAATCACACCATACAGATTGGCCACCATGTTTTTGAACTCCCCCCCATAGAACATTACCCATTATTTATACACTTGATTACCCTCTCATCGATCATCACTAATGATCTTTCCATTAGCTATAGTAAAAGCAGTGGCATTATAGCAGGTGGAAACTTCCTCTGTATTCAAGGTCTCCTCCGCCATATATGAACCAAAATGGTGGCTCCACTAGAGCATTACTGCGTATAATAGACAATAAAACATAATTATTATCAAGAGAAGTTCTTCGAAAGGCTACTGCAGTGTCCCTTTAATGCAGCCTTGCAGTGGATATGTCTCCTTACAAATGAGTAGTATTGTCAGGCTTTATACTGAGCAAATCAGTAGAGTTTAGGGTATGTAACACTGTCCCCCATTAATACGCCTTATCTGGGTTTCCTTTCAGAGTGTCTGGAACCTGAGGATCAGGAAGAACAATGGATGGATAATGATCCAGGCTCTGAACAAGGTGAGAGGGTCTGAGCGGGGTAGATAACCAGCTATCAGGGAAGGGCAGGAGCCACTGATAACATGTAGAGCCAGGGAGAGACACTAAACATATTGAACAGTGTGTGAGTAGAAATGCAGTAAAAATCAATAGTGTATATTGTTCTGATAAGAGGTGGCTGCTGACACCTTAAATCTAATTAACTTTATTTGGAAGCCAAATGGAAACCTCCCCGATCTCTGCTCCAGAGGACCTTGTGTATATATCCTGAGCTGCAGGGGAACCAGATGTCCACATTTATAAGGAATTGTCTCCTAACAGAGATGTTGTAATCTGTGTAAAATAACCATGCAGTCCACTTGGTGTATGTTCATTGTACAAGCTTAGCCCAGTCCCATCGGTGTATGATCACTGTACAAGCTTAGCCCAGTCCACTTGGTGTATGCTTACTGTACAAGCTTAGCCCAATCCACTTACTGTATGCTCACTGTACAAGCTTAGCCCGGTCCAATTGGTCTATGTTCACTGTACAAGCTTAGCCTGGTCCACTTGGTACATGTTCATGGTACAAGCTTAGCCCAGTCCAATTGGTGTATGTGCACTGTACAAACTTAGCCCAGTCCACTTGGTATATGTTCACTGTACACGCCTAGCCCAGTCCAATTGGAGTATGTGCACTGTACAAACTTAGTCCAGTCCAATTGGTGTATGTGCACTGTACACAGTTAGTCAAGTCCAAGTGGTATATGTTCACTGTACAAGCTTAGTCCAGTCCAATTGGTGTATGTGCACTGTACAAACTTAGCCCAGTCCACTTGGTATATGTTTACTGTACAAGCCTAGCCCAGTCCAATTGGAGTATGTGCACTGTACAAACTTAGTCCAGTCCAATTGGTGTATGTGCACTGTACACAGTTAGTCCAGTCCAAGTGGTGTATGTGCACTGTACAAGCTTAACCCAGTCCAAGTGGTGTATGTTCACTGTACAAGCTTAGCCTAGTCCAAGTGGTGTATGTGTACTGTACAAGCTTAACCCGGTCCAAGTGGTGTATGTGCACTGTACAAGCTTAGCCCAGTCCAATTGGTGTATGTTCACTGTACAAGCTTAGCCCAGTCCAAGTGGTGTATGTTCAAAGTACAAGCTTAGCCCAGTCCCATGGGTGTATGCTCACTGTACAAGCTTAGCTCAGTCCCATTGGTGTATGTTCACTGTACAAGCTTAGCCCAGTCCCATGGGTGTATGCTCACTGTACAAGCTTAGCTCAGTCCCATTGGTGTATGTTCACTGTACAAGCTTAGCCCAGTCCAATTGGTCTATGTTTACTGTACAAGCTTAACCCTGTCCAAGTGGTGTATGTGCATTGTACAAGCTTAGCCCAGTCCAATTGGTGTATGTTCACTGTACAACCTTAGCCCAGTCCAAGTGGTGTATGTGCACTGTACAAGCTTAACCCGGTCCAAGTGGTGTATGTTCACTGTACAAGCTTAGCCCAGTCCAAGTGGTGTATGAGCACTGTACAAGCTTAACCCGGTCAAAGTGGTGTATGCTCACTGTACAAGCTTAGCCCAGTCCAATTGGTGTATGTTCACTGTACAAGCTTAGCCCAGTCCAAGTGGTGTATGTTCAAAGTACAAGCTTAGCTCCGCCCCATTGGTGTATGCTCACTGTACAAGCTTAGCTCAGTCCCATTGGTGTATTTTCACTGTACAAGCTTAGCCCAGTCCAATTGGTCTATGTTCACAGCACAAGCTTAGCTCAGTCCCATTGGCGTATGCTCACTGTACAAGCTTAGCTCAGTCCCATTGGCGTATGCTCACTGTACAAGCTTAGCTCAGTCCCATTGGTGTATGTTCACTGTACAAGCTTAGCTCAGTCCCATTGGTGTATGTTCACTGTACAAGCTTAGCTCGGTCCCATTGGTGTATGTTCACTGTACAAGCTTAGCCCAGTCCCATTGGTGTATGCTCACTGTACAAGCTTAGCCCAGTCCAATTGGTCTATGCTCACTGTACAAGCTTAGCCCAGTCCCATTGGTGTATGCTCACTGTACAAACTTAGCCCAGTCCCATTGGTGTATGCTCACTGTACAAGCTTAGCCCAGTCCCATTGGTCTATGCTCACTGTACAAGCTTAGCCCAGTCCAATTGGTGTATGCTCACTGTACAAGCTTAGCTCAGTCCCATTGGTGTATGCTCTCTGTACAAGCTTAGCCCAGTCCAATTGGTGTATGCTCACTGTACAAGCTTAGCTCAGTCCCATTGGTGTATGCTCTCTGTACAAGCTTAGCTCAGTCCAATTGGTGTATACTCACTGTACAAGCTTAGCCCAGTCCAATTGGTGTATGCTCACTGTCCAAGCTTAGCCCGGTCCAATTGGTGTATGTGCATTGTACAAGCTTAGCCCAGTCCAATTGGTGTATGTTCACTGTACAACCTTAGCCCAGTCCAAGTGGTGTATGTGCACTGTACAAGCTTAGCCCAGTCCAATTGGTGTATGTTCACTGTACAAGCTTAGCCCAGTCCAAGTGGTGTATGTTCAAAGTACAAGCTTAGCCCAGTCCCATGGGTGTATGCTCACTGTACAAGCTTAGCTCAGTCCCATTGGTGTATGTTCACTGTACAAGCTTAGCCCAGTCCCATGGGTGTATGCTCACTGTACAAGCTTAGCTCAGTCCCATTGGTGTATGTTCACTGTACAAGCTTAGCCCAGTCCAATTGGTCTATGTTTACTGTACAAGCTTAACCCTGTCCAAGTGGTGTATGTGCATTGTACAAGCTTAGCCCAGTCCAATTGGTGTATGTTCACTGTACAACCTTAGCCCAGTCCAAGTGGTGTATGTGCACTGTACAAGCTTAACCCGGTCCAAGTGGTGTATGTTCACTGTACAAGCTTAGCCCAGTCCAAGTGGTGTATGAGCACTGTACAAGCTTAACCCGGTCAAAGTGGTGTATGCTCACTGTACAAGCTTAGCCCAGTCCAATTGGTGTATGTTCACTGTACAAGCTTAGCCCAGTCCAAGTGGTGTATGTTCAAAGTACAAGCTTAGCCCCGCCCCATTGGTGTATGCTCACTGTACAAGCTTAGCTCAGTCCCATTGGTGTATTTTCACTGTACAAGCTTAGCCCAGTCCAATTGGTCTATGTTCACAGCACAAGCTTAGCTCAGTCCCATTGGCGTATGCTCACTGTACAAGCTTAGCTCAGTCCCATTGGCGTATGCTCAATGTACAAGCTTAGCTCAGTCCCATTGGTGTATGTTCACTGTACAAGCTTAGCTCAGTCCCATTGGTGTATGTTCACTGTACAAGCTTAGCTCGGTCCCATTGGTGTATGTTCACTGTACAAGCTTAGCCCAGTCCCATTGGTGTATGCTCACTGTACAAGCTTAGCCCAGTCCAATTGGTCTATGCTCACTGTACAAGCTTAGCCCAGTCCCATTGGTGTATGCTCACTGTACAAACTTAGCCCAGTCCCATTGGTGTATGCTCACTGTACAAGCTTAGCCCAGTCCCATTGGTCTATGCTCACTGTACAAGCTTAGCCCAGTCCAATTGGTGTATGCTCACTGTACAAGCTTAGCTCAGTCCCATTGGTGTATGCTCTCTGTACAAGCTTAGCCCAGTCCAATTGGTGTATGCTCACTGTACAAGCTTAGCTCAGTCCCATTGGTGTATGCTCTCTGTACAAGCTTAGCTCAGTCCAATTGGTGTATACTCACTGTACAAGCTTAGCCCAGTCCAATTGGTGTATGCTCACTGTCCAAGCTTAGCCCGGTCCAATTGGTGTATGCTCACTGTACAAGCGTAGACCAAGTGGCAGAAAAGACTGAGATTGTTAAAACTGTGTGGAAAGGTTTCAATAAGATCCAATTTTATAACAAATCCCCCTCATCTCTCCCTCTTCTCTACTCCCAACTCTCTTTAACTGATATATAAAAAATAAACCCGTTTAGATTCTATCAAAGTGATGAAACCAGAGACGATGGAGTCTTCTATACACATAGTCTTGAAACATTATCTAAAATGTTTTTATGCCCATAAATTACAGATGATAATGTTCTTAGTTTTTTTACATGCTTCACAAACATTTGCAGTTTTTCTTGAACTTCAGAGACCCTTTAATCCTCTCCTTACCCCGCTTTTATTGGAACTACTTTCCTTTATTTCTCCCAAACAACTTCTGTAAAATATTCAGAATATTTCACTCCCCAGCTCCAGATCGTGATATTATGTCCTGATATTCCCTCTTTGTACACATCAGCTTTAAAATAAAGCCAAATAGTTTTGGGCTGTGTGTGAAAGTGAGATGCAAGCTCTGGGGACGAGCAGTGCCTGTGCTGGGGGGGTGTTTGTTGTGGTGCTGTGTGATTCATACAGGTCAGAACTGAGTAAAAAAAAAATCCTGAAATTCCAAGTCTGGAAACAATAAGGCAGATGGCGGCGCTGACATCACACACAGCGCTCCATCCTGCGCTCTCCGCACAGCCCCCAGCCCATGTTGGAGTGATTATACTCAGCTTTCCAGTGATAACTAATTGCCCCTCGTACATTTGTTTAAATAAAAGTGGTTTCATTTAAGGCCAAGCTGCCTTCAGCCCGAATACATCCTGTGGGTCTGGGGTCCAGGGGTGAGCTTACTGCATTCCAGTGTAATGGGTGAGTGGGACCCCCGGGGTGCTGCATGTAGGGTGCTCCAGCAAAGAAAGGGTCAGCACACCCCCTCCTCTTACGGTTTATTTCATTCTTTCACATGTCTCAGGATCCTTCAGATTTATTCTCACTGAAAGTCCAGGTGCTGTCATAAACCTTTCATCTCCTGCGTCACACCCGGCCCCCCTGATATCCACCTGTATAATCATTTGGTTTTATCGGATATTCTTCCTTTTATCTCATCTCTCACTTCTCCTTTCTCTTGCTCTTTTTCTCCTCTGGTATTTCTCCCCCTCTTTATCCCTTCTATGTCTCCCCCTATTTGCACCTATGTCTTCCCTTCTATCCCCCTCCTTTGTTTTGCTCCTTCTAGATCTTCCCCTCTCTTTCTCCTATTTCACCCAATCTATTTCTTCACTTCTGCTTACGCCCTCTAATTCTCTACTTCTATCCCCCCTGCTCTTTTTCTCAACCTTTCCTATTGTATTTCACATCCTGAGCACCAAGTATTATATTGTGCTTCTTTCTCTACCCCTCCTCTGACACTCTATCTATACCTCTCCTCAAAGTCTGCCTCTACCCCCTGCTCTGAGTCTCTCTCTACCTCCCCCTCTCCTCTGAATCTCTCTCTACCTCCCCCTCGCCTCTGAATCTCTCTCTACCTCCCCCTCTCTGAACTTCTCTCTACCTCCCCCTCTTCTCTGAGTCTCTCTCTACCTCCCCCTCTCTGAGTATCTCTCTACCTCCCCCTCTCCTCTGAGTATCTCTCTACCTCCCCTCTCCTCTGAATCTCTCTCTACCTCCCCCTCTCTGAATATCTCTCTACCTCCCCCTCTCTGAACTTCTCTCTACCTCCCCCTCTCTGAGTATCTCTCTACCTCCCCCTCTCTTCTCTGAGTCTCTCTCTACCTCCCCCTCTCCTCTGAATCTCTCTCTAGCTCCCCCTCTCCTCTGAATCTCTCTCTACCTCCCCCTCGCCTCTGAGTCTCTCTCTACCTCCCTCTCTCCTCTGAATCTCTCTCTACCTCCCCATCTCCGCTGAATCTCTCTCTACCCCCCTCTCCTCTGAATCTCTCTCTACCCCCCTCTCCTCTGAATCTCTCTCTACCTCCTCCTCTCCTCTGAATCTCTCTCTACCTCCCCCTCTCCTCTGAATCTCTCTCTACCTCCCCATCTCCGCTGAATATCTCTCTACCTCCCCATCTCCGCTGAATATCTCTCTACCTCCCCCTCTCCTCTGAATCTCTCTCTACCTCCCCTCTCCTCTGAATCTCTCTCTACCTCCCCATCTCCGCTGAATATCTCTCTACCTCCCCCTCTCCTCTGAATCTCTCTCTACCTCCTCCTCTCTGAATTTCTCTCTACCTCCCCCTCTCCTCTGAATCTCTCTCTACCTCCTCCTCTCTGAATTTCTCTCTACTTCCCTCTCCTTTGAATCTCTCTCTACCTCCCCCTCTCCTCTGAATCTCTCTCTACCTCCTCCTCTCTGAATTTCTCTCTACCTCCCCCTCTCTGAGTATCTCTCTACCTTCCCCTGTCCTCGGAGTCTCTCTCTACCTCCCCCTCTCCTCTGAATCTCTCTCTACCTCCCCCTCTCCTCTGAATCTTTCTCTACCTCCCTCTCCTCTGAATCTCTCTCTACCTCCCTCTCCTCTGAATCTCTCTCTACCTCCTCCTCTCTGAATTTCTCTCTACTTCCCTCTCCTTTGAATCTCTCTCTACCTCCCCCTCTCCTCTGAATCTCTCTCTACCTCCTCCTCTCTGAATTTCTCTCTACCTCCCCCTCTCCTCTGAATCTCTCTCTACCTCCTCCTCTCTGAATTTCTCTCTACCCCCCTCTCCTCTGAATCTCTCTCTACCTCCCCCTCTCCTCTGAATCTCTCTCTACCCCCCTCTCCTCTGAATCTCTCCCTACCTTCCCCTCTCCTCTGAATCTCTCTCTACCTCCCTCTCCTCTGAATCTCTCTCTACCCCCCTCTCCTCTGAATCTCTCTCTACCTCCTCCTCTCCTCTGAATCTCTCTCTACCTCCCCCTCTCCTCTGAATCTCTCTCTACCTCCCTCTCCTCTGAATCTCTCTCTACCCCCCTCTCCTCTGAATCTCTCTCTACCTCCCCCTCTCCTCTGAATCTCTCTCTACCTCCCTCTCCTCTGAATCTCTCTCTACCTCCCCCTCTCCTCTGAATCTCTCTCTACCCCCCTCTCCTCTGAATCTCTCTCTACCTCCTCCTCTCCTCTGAATCTCTCTCTACCTCCTCCTCTCCTCTGAATCTCTCTCTACCTCCCCCTCTCTGAATTTCTCTCTACTTCCCTCTCCTTTGAATCTCTCTCTACCTCCCCCTCTCCTCTGAATGTCTCTCTACCTCCCCCTCTCTTCTGAATGTCTCTCTACCTCCCCCTCTCCTCTGAGTCTCTCTCTACCTCCGCCTCTCCTCGGAGTCTCTCTCTACCTTCCCCTCTCCTCGGAGTCTCTCTCTACCTCCCCCTCTCCTCGGAGTCTCTCTCTACCTCCCCCTCTCCTCTGAGTCTCTCTCTACCTCCCCCTCTCTTCTGAATGTCTCTCTACCTCCCCCTCTCCTCTGAGTCTCTCTCTACCTCCCCCTCTCTTCTGAATGTCTCTCTACCTCCCCCTCTCCTCTGAGTCTCTCTCTACCTCCCCCTCTCCTCTGAGTATCTCTCTACCTCCCCTCTCCTCTGAATCTCTCTCTACCTCCCCCTCTCTGAATATCTCTCTACCTCCCCCTCGCCTCTGAATCTCTCTCTACCTCCCCATCTCCGCTGAATATCTCTCTACCTCCCCATCTCCGCTGAATATCTCTCTACCTCCCCCTCTCCTCTGAATCTCTCTCTACCTCCCCTCTCCTCTGAATCTCTCTCTACCTCCCCCTCTCCTCTGAGTCTCTCTCTACCTCCCCCTCTCTTCTGAATGTCTCTCTACCTCCCCCCTCTCCGCTGAATATCTCTCTACCTCCCCATCTCCGCTGAATATCTCTCTACCTCCCCCTCTCCTCTGAATCTCTCTCTACCTCCCCTCTCCTCTGAATCTCTCTCTACCTCCCCCTCTCCTCTGAATCTCTCTCTACCTCCCCTCTCCTCTGAATCTCTCTCTACCTCCCCATCTCCGCTGAATATCTCTCTACCTCCCCCTCTCCTCTGAATCTCTCTCTACCTCCCCTCTCCTCTGAATCTCTCTCTACCTCCTCCTCTCTGAATTTCTCTCTACCTCCCCCTCTCCTCTGAATCTCTCTCTACCTCCCCCTCTCCTCTGAATCTCTCTCTACCTCCCCATCTCCGCTGAATCTCTCTCTAGCTCCTCCTCTCTGAATTTCTCTCTACTTCCCTCTCCTTTGAATCTCTCTCTACCCCCCCCCTCTCCTCTGAATCTCTCTCTACCTCCCCCTCTCCTCTGAATCTCTCTCTACCTCCCTCTCCTCTGAATCTCTCTCTACCCCCCTCTCCTCTGAATCTCTCTCTACCTCCTCCTCTCCTCTGAATCTCTCTCTACCTCCCCCTCTCCTCTGAGTCTCTCTCTACCTCCGCCTCTCCTCGGAGTCTCTCTCTACCTCCCCCTCTCCTCGGAGTCTCTCTCTACCTCCCCCTCTCCTCTGAGTCTCTCTCTACCTCCCCCTCTCTTCTGAATGTCTCTCTACCTCCCCCTCTCCTCTGAGTCTCTCTCTACCTCCGCCTCTCCTCGGAGTCTCTCTCTACCTCCCCCTCTCCTCGGAGTCTCTCTCTACCTCCCCCTCTCCTCGGAGTCTCTCTCTACCTCCCCCTCTCCTCTGAGTCTCTCTCTACCTCCCCCTCTCTTCTGAATGTCTCTCTACCTCCCCCTCTCCTCTGAGTCTCTCTCTACCTCCCCCTCTCTTCTGAATGTCTCTCTACCTCCCCCTCTCCTCTGAGTCTCTCTCTACCTCCCCCTCTCTTCTGAATGTCTCTCTACGTCCCCCTCTTCTCTGAGTCTCTCTCTACCTTCCCCTCTCTTCTGAATGTCTCTCTACCTCCCCCTCTCCTCTGAGTCTCTCTCTACCTCCCCCTCTCTTCTGAATGTCTCTCTACCTCCCCCTCTCCTCTGAATCTCTCTCTACCTCCCCTCTCCTCTGAATATCTCTCTACCTCCCCCTCTCCTCTGAATCTCTCTCTACCTCCCCCTCTCCTCTGAATATCTCTCTACCTCCCCCTCTCCTCTGAATCTCTCTCTACCTCCCCCTCTCCTCTGGATCTCTCTCTACCTCCCCCTCTCCTCTGAATCTCTCTCTACCTCCCCCTCGCCTCTGAATCTCTCTTTAACCTCCTCCTCTGAGTCTCTCTCTTCCGTTCTCCTCTGAGCTTCTCCATCTTTTCCTTTATTGCACCTCTCTTCTTTCTCTCTCTCTCTCTCTCTCTTCCCGTCTGTCTCTCTTTATCTTTTTCATCTCTCTTTCTCTCTCTGTCTCTCTCTCTGTCTCTCTCTCCCTCTCTTTCCGCCTCTCTCTCTCTCTCTCTCTCTCTCCTCTGTCTCTCTTTATCTTTTTCATCTCTCTTTCTCTCTCTGTCTTTCTCTCTCATTGTGTCTCTCTCAATCTCCCTCTCCCTGTTTCTCTCTTAGTCTCTTATCGCTCTCTCTCTCTGCCTCTCTGTGTTTGTGCTTCTCTCTCTGTCAGTCTCTTCTTTCTCTGTCTCTCAATCACTCCCTCTCAGTTTCTTCACTCTATCTCCTCTCTGTCTCTTCTCTCTTAATCTCCCTCTCTCCATCGCTCTCCCTCTCTGTCTCTTCTCTCTTTCAATCTTCCTCTCTCCATCGCTCTCTCTCTCAGTCTTTTCTCTCTCCTCACTCTCTCTGTGTTTGTCCTTCTTTCTTGCTCTCTCTCATTCTCTTCTCTCTCTCTCAATCTCCCTCTCTCTGCCTCTCTGTCCGTCTCTGCCTCTCTGTCTCTCGGTCTCTCTCTGTCTCTCTCTCTCTCTGTCTTTGTCCCTCTCTCTGTCTCTCCTCTCCCCTGTCTCTCTGTCTCTCTCTCTCTCTTTCTCTCTCTCTCTGTCTCACTCTCCCTCTCTCTCTGCTTCTCTCTCTGTCTCTCCTCTCCCCTGTCTCTCTGTCTCTCTCTCTTTCTCTCTCTCTCTCTCTGTCTCTCTCTCCCTCTCTCTCTGCGTCTCTCTCTGTCTCTCCTCTCCCCTGTCTCTCTGTCTCTCTCTCTCTTTCTCTCTCTCTCTCTCTCTGTCTCTCTCTCCCTCTCTCACTGCTTCTCTCTCTGTCTCTCCTCTCCCCTGTCTCTCTCTCTTTCTCTCTCTCTCTCTCTGTGTCTCTCTCTCCCTCTGTATCTCTCCTCTCTCTGTCTCTCTCCTCTCTCTGTCTCTCTTCTCTCTGTCTCTCTCTTCCTCTCCCCGTCTCTCTCTCCGTCTCTGTCTCTCTGTCTCTCGGTCTCTCTCCTCTCTCTCTCTGTCTCTGTCTCTCTGCGTCTCTCTCTGTCTCTCCTCTCCCCTGTCTCTCTGTCTCTCTCTCTCTTTCTCTCTCTCTGTCTCTCTCTCTCTGTCTCTCTCTCCCTCTCTCACTGCTTCTCTCTCTGTCTCTCCTCTCCCCTGTCTCTCTCTCTTTCTCTCTCTCTCTCTCTGTGTCTCTCTCTCCCTCTGTATCTCTCCTCTCTCTGTCTCTCTCCTCTCTCTGTCTCTCTCCTCTCTCTGTCTCTCTTCTCTCTGTCTCTCTCTTCCTCTCCCCGTCTCTCTCTCCATCTCTGTCTCTCTCCTCTCTCTCTCTCTGTCTCTCTCCTCTCTCTCTTTCTCTCCCTTTCTCTCTCTCTCTCTCTCTCTCTCTCTCTCTCTCTCTCTCTCTCTCTCTCTCTCTCTCTCTCTCTCTCTCTCTCTCTCTCTCTCTCTCTCTCTCTCTCTCTCTCTCTCTCTCTCTCTCTCTCTCTCTCTCCCTCTCCCTCTCCCTCTCCCTCTCCCTCTCCCTCTCCCTCTCCCTCTCCCTCTCCCTCTCCCTCTCCCTCTCCCTCTCCCTCTCCCTCTCCCTCTCCCTCTCCCTCTCCCTCTCCCTCTCCCTCTCCCTCTCCCTCTCCCTCTCTCTCTCTCTCTCTCTCCCTCCTCGTCCTCCTCGTCCTCCTCGTCCTCCTCGTCCTCCTCGTCCTCCTCGTCCTCCTCGTCCTCCTCCTTTCCTCGAGGATCAGGCCTCATTGCCCTTTGATGTCTCCCAGGCACCTTGTCCAAATCCATTAGTATTTTGGGGAAGAAGAAGCAGATTTTTGTGGGGTCACATTCCTGGTCTTAGGTAAAGAAACAAGTCCCGGCTTCCTCCGTCTGACTCCACCTTTGTGTCTGTGACTTGTTGAGTCTTTGGGGTAACACATAACAGGGGGTCTTTGTGAGGGTCCCAGCCCCTCGGGGGATCCTGTGACTGACACTAAACAGAAACAAATATATATTTATACACTTTATATGTGATGGGAATGAGTTCCATCATGACAAATACTAATACAATGGTAATGAAATAATTAATAATATAATACATGAATATACTTTACCTATTTTGAAGTAATATATGCAGGAAGCATTGTGCTGAAGAGCTGACAATCTGTTTTGATGTTGCTGCAGCATACAATGTGTGTTTTGAGGGCTGTGGAGCTGCTGTGTAAGTGTCAGCAATGTGTGCAGTGTGTAGTGTAAATAGTGCGCGTGCGCGAGGGGAAGCCGTTAGGGTAGCTGTGTACTTCCGGATTGTGTAAGTTAGTGTTGTAAAATGGCGCCTAATGTGTGGTACGCAACTGTTGGTGATTTTGCGTCCTTGTTCTTGGATCGCGTCCGTCTTTTTCTGTAAATCTGTGGGTTTTTGGTGATGCCTCTTTAGAGTCCTGTAGTCCTCGTTTTCTTTTTTTTTTTTGGCGGCCATTTTTTCTCTCGCTTAGGGGATTTTCGGGTGTCTAAACTCTTGTATTTCGAGTGAAATTGAGGTGTAACTTAAGTTTTCGAGGTCCTGGGTGCCCCCCTTGCTGTGGGTAAGCTTTTTATGTATTTGTTGTGTGTATTTATTGTGTTTTTAATGTTTTCATGTGCGCGAGTTTCGGGCGGTAAGGTCGTATTTTTGCGAGGTCGTAATGGGTCATAACGCGCCTCGTATTTTCGAGGTCCGCAGTTGCTGGCTTCGCGAGGGCCTCAGTTGCTGGCAAGGAGCACCTTCAGCGTTTCATGCCAGCAACTGCGGCCCTCGGTTCGCTACGCGAGCCCGCAGCATTAGCAACAACCCGCCTGCTCACAACTATATATGTGATTATTTCTTATTTGTAAATCACCAATATGTTCAGTAGCGCTAATTAAATTATTATTTTTATAAGTGTTAGATATTTGAGCCTGGAAGACGGGTATTTAAAGCACCACTGGAAGTGACGGATGCAACAAAATAACAATATTATCAGTTATTTCAGAGAAGATCATAATTTTAGCAGATTGTGCAAGTGCATGGAAGCTGCCATGACGGTCAGGTATTTGGTTACCTGGCAGGACAAGCAAGAGGGGAGGTGTCTTGTGCTGGAATCTTATCTGAATCTACCAATCAATCAAAAAATGCACTTCCCTCCTCCCTCTATATACTCTTGGACAACACTCCCACTCAGTCTCCAAGCCAGCAAAAAGTGTTGAAGACACAAGCATGGCACCTGCAGTATCTACTAAAATAAAGATTTTACCTAAAAATGATTTTATAGCCCCCCCCCCCCGTTGCCACTTTCCACAAATAGGCAGCCTGCACAAACCCCCACCCCATTTTCCTTTTTAACCTGCGCCGTGGCATCCAATGAATGGTAATATTTAAAAGTGGTGTGAAATGAAGGCTTGCTCCCACTCATGGGCGTAGGAACTGGGAGGAATGGGGGGGACAAATCTCCCCCAGATTATATGAGCTGGGGACACAAAAAATAGTAAAATTACATTACCATATTTGGCCACTAGAGGGCTATGGAGCAGTATGTATTTCCCATGAAATCTTTGACCCATAAATAATATATTTACATCCACCCCTGCTGCACCCCTGAGTTGAATTGCACCACTCAGGGCCACAGTTTGTTTTTTTTAAACTTCACTCCCACCCCCCAGAATTTTTTGGGCTCCTACGCCCATGCTCCCACTTTTTATTATTCCATCAGTCAGGGCAAAATGAGGAGCAAACCAATTCCCCCGAAGCTTTTCCAGTGTGATATCAAAATACATTTTTAAAACTTCAGACGACCCAGTTTTCATGCACCCAAATGTAAAAAAACTGCCCTGCTCAAAACAAACATTTCAACTGAGATAATATTAATTAGGCAGGGTGGGTAACCTGGGGCAAAAGGGGCTATAACTACAATCCCACCTCCAAACTGAGCATGCCCAGGTTCTCCACCCTGCCAAATTAATGTTGAAACATTTGTTTTCTTTCCAGTGGTGCTCAGGACAATGAGAAAATTAATGGCATAAGCTGTATTATTAAATTACATTTCTGGCCAAAGAGTTGATTTGCTGCTCTAGAGTAGATTTAACATGGAAAGTGCTTGCACTGGCTCTTTAATAAAATGCACAGTGACTGCACTTATCCGCCCTTCGATAATTCTATAGATAAAGTCTCCTTAATGTGGTTAAGCGGGGGAGATAAATGAGTTGCCAGTGGTAAGTTGGCACCGACTCACTTCAAAGGCAGTGATGGCACTCACTGAGGGTCTGCAGTGCTAGGTGACCCATGGGTGGGTCTGGGGTCCTGGAGCCTGCCTGTCTGTGCTGTACTCAGGGTCCAGGAGGGGTCGGACAGCTGCCTCTCATCATATAACACTCACATATTCACTACAAGGAATGTTTTCTTTCTCCTACATTCATGGGGTGAAAAAAATACACATAGGGCACCGATCTGACATAATCCAGGTATAATGCAGCTAAACTGTTAGATTATGGCCACCAGGCCCCACCATATTTAATTATATTTTTTATTAAATATGCTTGTTTTAAATAATAATAATAATAATTATTATTATTATTATTATTAAATAATTGTTAAATAATAATTACATTTTGTAATAACTAAACATGGTAATTCGCAAAAGCATTTTTATAAAATAATTAAGTAAATAAGCACAGCCTTATATTGTACCATTATTCTATAACATGCGGCTCCATTTAGTTTTTTCCCTACTTCTGCCTGTAACTTTTTCAGGTGGGTAAATCCTGGTAAACTAATCAACAAATCCTTTTAGTCCTGGTGAGAGCACTGGCAGATGTAAGTGTCATATTCCCGTTGTGCAGACAGACACTTCCTCTGAAAGTCTCCTCCCATCTCAAGAAGGTGATCTGATAAAACCAAAATGGCAGATTCCATAGTCGAATAAAAACATAATAAACTAGCGAATTGCCCGTCAAAAAATGACGGCAATGAAATTGTAAGTGAGCTAATGCTGTCTGGTGTGTAATAATCAAATATATAATAGATTAATAAATGAATATACTTTACCTATTTTTATGCATTGTGTTGAGGAGCTGGCAATCTGTTTTGATGTTGCTGCAGCATTAGTGGTGTGGAGCTGCTGTGTAAGCATGCTGAATGTGTGCAGTGTAATAGTGTGCGTGCGCGAGACGAAACCGCTAGCGTAGTGGTGTACTTCCGCATTGGCGTAAAATGGCGGGTTATCTGTGGTATGCGTCTTTGCGGATTATCCGTAGGTGCTTCGTGGTGTTTTTCGAGTTTCGTGTGGTGTTTTGCGAGTGTGTTGTGGTGTTTTACGTGTTGAGAGTGCTGTAGCCTCGTTTTCGTTTTGTCCGTCGGCCATTTTTTCTCTCGCTTAGCGATTTTATTAGTGTCTAAAGTGTTTTATTTTTATTTAAATGAATGTGTAACTTGTTTTTTTTTGAGGTGCTGGATGGTTCCTCTTGCTGTAGGTAAGCTTTTTATGTATGTGCTATGTGTATTTATTGTGTTTTCAATTTTGTAATGTTCGCGAGTTGCGTCCGAGTGTTGCGAGGCCGTAATGTGTGTTAACGTGTGTCGTATATTGTTTGCGTTGCTCGTAAAATTTAGCGAATGTCGTAATTGGTGTGTCGTGTTGTTTGCGTTGCGACGTGAAGTTTGCGAGGGTCGCAGTTGATGGCATGGAGCGCCTTCGGCGCTCCATGCCAGCAACTGAGGCCCTCGCCCACTGCCCTCGCTTTGCGAGGGCCTTGGCTCGCTGCGCAAGCCCGCAAGCGTTAGCAACAACTCGCATGCTCACAACTATATATGTGATTAGACAGTGTACTATTTCTTATTTACATTATAAGTGTAATTCTTCAACAGTAAATTAAAACAAAGTAGGACCACAGTGTACCTTTAAGATAATATACATATATATATGTAATTTCTGTGGTATTTTACCCCTTTGCTAACTGGCATTATAATGATTTACTGACATTTACATGTTTTTTTATGAAATAATCCAGTTTTTTTTTAATTCAATTTAGAAAAAAATAAACAAATGGGTTTTTATTGGGCTGTAATTTATTTTATTTCTGAATGTAGTTTTTTCGGGTGGGGCTAATTTTCGGGGGGGGGGGGGCTAATTCCCTCCAGATTAAATGAATAGAGGATCACAAAGAATTGTAAAATTAAACTTAACTATGCAATATTAGATTTGGCCACTAGAGGGCTATGGAGCAGTATGTCTTTACCCTGAGACCTTTGACCCATAATTTACACACACACACACACACATATATATATATATATATATATATATATATATATATAAATCAAAATAGATAGATATATATATATAGGAATATATATATACATATATATACAGTTGGGCTCAAAAGTTTGCATACCCTTGGCGAATTGGTAATATATGTACCATTTTTAAAGAAAACACGAGTGAGCAGCAAAACACATTTCTTTTCTTTCTTATGGGCTTCATATTCAACTGTAGGTTATAACAGAACGGCACAATCATAAAACAAAACATGGCAACAAAGAAAAAATTAAATGAACCTGTTCAAAAGTTTGCATACCCTTAGTTCTTAATACTGTGTATTGCCCCCTTTAGCGTCAATGGCAGAGTCTTCTGTAATAGTTGTCTATGAGGCCCCTAATTCTTGCAGGTGGTACAGCTGCCCATTCGTCTTAGCAAAACACCTCCAGGTCATGCAAAGTCTTTGGTTGTCTTGCATGAACAGCACGTCTGAGATCTCCCCAAAGTAGCTCCATGATATTAAGGTCAGGAGCTTGTGATGGCCACTCCACAACCTTCACCTTTTTCTGCTGTTACCACTGGAGGGTCAACTTGGCCTTGTGCTTAGGGTCATTGTCATGCTGGAAAGTCCAAGAGTGTCCCATGCGCAGCCTTCGTGCAGAAGAATGCAAATTGTCTGAAAGTATTTTCTGATAACATGCTGCATTCATCTTGCCATCAGTTTTCACAAGATTCCCCGTGCCTTTAGAGCTCCCCCTCTTTTCTGGTCTCGTCACTCCAAATTACAGTGTGTTAGAAGCTGTGAGGCGTGTCAAGGTGTTGCCCGGCATATTGTAACCGGGCTTTTTTGTGGCATTGGCGCAGTAACAACATCTTTCTGCCAACTCGACCATGGAGCTCATTTTTGTTCAAGTATCGTCGTATTATGCTCCTTGAGACAACCACATCCTCTTTTTCCAGAGCAGCCTGTATTTCTCCTGAGGTTACAGTACCTGTGGGTTTTTCTTTGTATTCTGAACAATTCTTCTGGCAGTTGTGGCTGAAATCTTTCTTGGTCTACCTGACCTTGGCTTGGTGTCAAAAGATCCCCAAATTTTCCACTAATGTAAGTGTTTGAACAGTACTGACTGGCATTTCAAGGCTTTGGATATGTTTTTATATCCTTTTCCATCTTTATGAAGTTCCATTACCTTGTTACCCAGGTCTTTTGACAGTTATTTCTGCTCCCCATTGACTATTTATACACTGACACTAATTGAAATTTAAAAAGCCACATGTGTGGGAAATTAACCTTTAAGTGCAATTTTAACCTGTGTGTGTCACCTTGTTTGTCTTTTAAGAAGGCCAAACTTTCAAGGGTATGTAAACTTTTGATCAGGGCCATTTTGGTGATTTCTGTTAACATTATGGTTTAGAAAGGATCCAAACAACTATGTGATAATAAATGGCTTCATATGATCACTATCCTTCAATAAAATATTTTTTTTTGCATGATCAGTCATATTTTCAAAATAAATGCCAACATTTCACAATTTCTGCAAGGGTAGGCACACTTTTGAGCACAACTGTAGATAGATAGATAGATGGACAGATAGATCAGTCCCTTCTTCTTGTCCTGGGAGTAAAGTTGAATCACCCCCTCCCCCCCCCCCCCCCCCCAGATTCTTTGGGCTCCTACGCTAATAGTTGTTTTATTTGGAAAACAAGGTGCATTAGACACACCCAGCTCGCCTTATTATGATTTATATCTCTGTGATCATTGACTCTGTTCATGGCAGATCGCCACTTTTTTCTTCTGCTGTGTAATTTGTTGCAAAGACCTGTTTGTGCGGCAGGAATACAAGTAAGATTTCTAGGCTTCAGATCAATCAGTTCCAGGCCCTGTGCATCTAAAACCTGCATCGTCACTTTCTTACTCGCCCTATTTTTGCTTTAAGCTTTTATTTCACCCCTAAACCCATCACTAGGCTGCCTCTACCCTCCCTTTACCTACCTGGTAATATTATTACTCTCAAAATAAGTAAAAATGTCCCCTCCCCATGGGCAGAGCTACTGCCGGTGCGGGATGTGCAGTGCACTGGGGCCCACCCCTGGGGGACCCCAGTGCAGTCTATTCTTTTTTATATTATTTGATATATAATTTCTGTAGTGTAGGGCAACCCTGCCCAGCCCATACACCTCCCCCCTTCCTATAATATATGTATAATATATATATAGTACATTATATATATAATAATAATAGTGTTTAATGAGATGGCATGAGAGGGGGGCCCCATTCACTAGCTCTGCCACTGCCCCCCACGTCCTCTTCCTGTCAACCCAGGATTTCCTATGATTTATTCTCTCTCTTCCTCCTGGTTACAGGTCCCCTAATTACTACATTTCCATTATCTCCAGAACTAATTTTAGATGACAGACAAGATTGCCCCTAATATATATGTCACCCCAACACTATATACCACCCAAAACTCATCTGAGCTGCCCCTAACCATGATGCTTATTATCATACATTTTTATTGAATGAATAAATAAGTGTACAGTGCCTTGCAAAAGTATTCACCCCCCTTGACTTTTTACCTATTTTGTTACATTACAGCCTTAAGTTCAATGTTTTGTTAATCTGAATGTTATGTGATGGATCAGAACACAATAGTCTAAGTTGGTGAAGTGAAACAAGAAAAATATATACATAAAACTATTTTTTAGATATAGAAAACAGAAAATTGGCATGTGCGTATGTATTCACCCCGTTTGTTATGAAGCCCATAAAAAGCTCTGCCATTACGTATACACACCAGAGGCACCACTAACCAAACACTGCCATGAAGACCAAGGAACTCTCCAAACAAGTACAGGGCAATGTTGTTGAGAAGTACAAGTCAGGGTTAGGTTAATGACCCCAGGACAATGACTCCAAACACACTGCAAAAGAAACACTTGAGTGGCTGCAACACCTAATCAAGCGGCACCACTAACCAAACACTGCCATGAAGACCAAGTAACTCCCCAAACAAGTAAGAGACAATGTTGTTGAGAAGCACAAGTCAGGGTTAGGTTCTAAAAAATATCCAGATATTTGATGATCCCCAGGAGCACCATCAAATCTATCAAAACCAAATGGAAAGAACATGGCACAACAGCAAACCTGCCAAGAGACGGCCGCCCACCAAAACTCACAGGCAAGGAGGGCATTAATCATGGAGGGAGCACAAAGACCTAAGGTAACCCTGGAGGAGCTGCAGAGTTCCACAGCAGAGACTGGAGTGTCTGTACATAGGACGACAATAAGGCGTACGCTCCATACAGTTGGGCTTTATGGCAGAGTGGCCACAAGAAAGCCATTACTTTCAGCAAAAAAATTGGCACATTTTGAGTTTGCGAAAAGGTATGTGGGAGACTCCCAAAATGTATGGAGGAAGGTGCTCTGGTCTGATGAGACTAAAACTGAACTTTTCGGCCATTAAAAGAAAACGCTATGTCTGGTGCAAACCCAACACATCACATCACCCAAAGAACACCATCCCCACAGTGAAACATGGTGGTGGCAGCATCATGCTGCGGGGATGTTTTTCAGCAGCCGGGACTGGGAAACTGGTCAGAGTTGAGGGAAAGATGGACGGTGCTAAATACAGGGATATTCTTGAACAAAACCTGTACCACTCTGTGCGTGATTTGAGGCTAGGACGGAGGTTCACCTTCCAGCAGGACAATGACCCCAAACAAACTGCTAAAGCAACACTTGAGTGGTCTAAGGGGAAACATGTAAATGTGTTGGAATGGGCGAGTCACAGCCTGACCTCAATCCAATAGAAAATCTGTGGTCAGACTTAAAGATTGCTGTTCACAAGCGCAGACCATCCAACTTGAAGGAGCTGGAGCAGTTTTGCAAGGAGGAATGGGCAAAAACCCCAGTGGTAAGATGTGGCAAGCTCATAGAGACTTATTCAAAGCGACTTGGAGATGTGATTGCCGCAAAAGGTGGCTCTACAAAGTATTGACTTTAGGGGGTGAATAGTTATGCACATTGACTTTTTCTGTTATTTTGTCCTATTTGTTGTTTGCTTCACAATCTTCAAAATCACATCTTCAAAGTTGTGGGCATGTTCTGTAAATTAAATGATGCAAATCCTCAAACAATCCATGATAATTCCAGGTTGTGAGGCAACAAAACACAATAAAAGGCCCAGGGGGGTGAATACTTTTGCAAGGCACTGTACATATATATAAATCAGTAATATAATTGTCATGAGCCGAGTTTGTGTGTGTAACGCTCACAAATTTGCAAGTTACGCATGCGCTCTATGCCGCGTGGCAAGCATGGAAGGAAGTGGAGAGAGAGAAGGAGAGAGAACTAGGGAGGGAGAAGGAGGGAGGGTGAAGGAAGGAGTGGCAGAGAGAAGGAGAGGGAGGAAGAAGAAGGAATGAGGGGAAAGAGAGAAGGAGAGGGAGAAGGAGGGAGAGAGGAGAAGGAGGGAGAGAGAAGGATGGATGGGGAGAGCGAGAAGGAGAGGGAAGGAGAAAGAGGGAGGGTGAAGGAAGGAGTGAGATAGAGAGAAGGAAGAAGGGAGACAGAGAGAATGAATGAGGGGGGAGAGAGAGAAGGAAGGAGGGGGGTATACGGAAGGAGAGACTGAGAAGGAGGAAGGGAGAGAGGAGGGGGAAGAGAGAGAGAGGGAGGGAGAGAAGGAGAGGGAGGGAGAGAGAGAAGGAGGGAGGGAGAGGAGAGGAGGACAGAGAGAGAGGAAGGGAGGTAGAGAGAAAGGAGAGAGAGCATGAGCACAGAGAGAGGGGGAGGGCACAAAGAGAGAAACAGAACACACAATTTTAATACAAGATTATGCCGTCATTTTTGACGAGCAAGTGATTATCATATATATATAGTAGATAAATAGTACACTTGTGTTCACATTTTAATGTCTAAAAATTATTTTAAAAACTTATTTCCTGCTCAGAATTTAAAATATATGTTTTGATTTCTAATGATCAACTTCCTGAGGTCAGAGGAAACTGTCAGCGTTTTATAATGGACTAATGGAAAGCTCATTACTTTACTAGGATACACCCTCCTGAGAAATATGCAGATAGAACACAGCACAGAAAAGGAAATGGAACAGCAATAAAAAAATAATTACATATAAAGGTTAAAAATGTAAAGCGAGTGTTTATTTTTTTCTTTACAAACTTTCTGCTAAATGTAAATATTCTGAGACCATATGGAATAGATCTGAGTGCAGTGATCCTTTGTTTAGTTATTATATTGTTCTTTAATTCTTTTCAATAATGAGACATTTCTTTATTCTCTATAATTGATCTGTAAAGTGTCCTGAACGTCTTCCAGAAAAGAAACTCATCTTGACATCTCTACTGTTTCATACTATCCTCTGGTGGCCCCTTTTGGGTAGTGCACCCTATCCTTTTGGATAGTCTCACCCTTAGTCATATTACAAATCTCTATGACTTTTGGGTTAGGAAAGAACAAGATCCCCATGTTAAATGGGTAACAGAGCTGGAAATCTTGGCGACTGGTTGCCTGTGTGCCAAAGCAGCAGATTCAGAGCTGGTGTGATATTATTTTTTTTATATAAGTAGAAAAAGTTGTGCCATCTTTAGGGACGTTTTCTAGCAGTGGCACTTTACAGAATAATTCAGTAATTATTGTTTTTTTAACATTTACAGAATAATAAATTATATATTCTGGTGTGAAATTATGTTAAATGAATAGCCTTCATCTGTCTGAATGTTCTACACTGATTGATTTTTATAATCTAAACAGTAGACATTTGGATGTTGTTGTTTAGTGCTTTAGTCGGGTCCGTCTCTCCATGATCATATGGACCACAGCACACCAGGCACATCTGTCAGACACTTCCCTTCTGAGCTCCCTCAAGCTCATGTTCATGGCTTCAATGACCTCATCTATCAATCTCTGCCGTGCCTTCTTCAATCCTCTCTAGGAAATCCAGTCTTCTCATGATATTGCCTTACTCACTCTTATTTCTTGAATAGATTGCAAGCTCTGCAGCTGTATTGCTACTCACTGCAAGACCTATGTGCCATATTAATGTGATATCTCCCTGTTTCTTCAGGAACTATCGGTTCAGACGCTCCCTCTATCCACATCCCGACGTCACATGAAGACGCATCTACACCTGTGTATTTTAAGGAGAAGGTACAAAATAATCTCCCAACCTGACCTCTGTAAATTATATCAAAGTGCTGAGCTCATCTGTATTTACTAAACTTGCATTCCCTGTATTTATATTTTGCTGGATTTAAATAACAGATAAATGTTTATTTGTTGCAGAAAAGACCTCAGTCGGATGTCCACAAGGACGAAAGGGTGAGTGCCACTCCGCATTACTCCATGTTGTTCCTGCTCCTCCTTTCTATATATCAAATGATAGGTTTGAGTGTTTATGTGTATACATGGTCAGATTTCACATTAGGCCAACTAGGCAGTCGCCCAGGAGCGCTTCCCTGGGAAGGGCGCCTCATTTCAGACTTAAAAATGTTCCTTGGCATAAAAAAGGAAATACTGCAGTTCACAGACTAGCCACTAGGGTGAACCCTGGAACTAGAGAAGAGGAAGCTGCTGTGCCAAGGGGCATTGGTGATATAAATCCAACCCTGAGTCTATATATGGTATGTCAGTGAGTGTCAAGTACATTTCCAGACATAGATATTGCTATATGTAGACATTTCTGTGCATATATAATCATATTTCAATGCACTGTATATTCAAACAGACTGGAAATGTGCTGCCCTAGGCCTGAGCCTGGTGGGCTGGATAGAAACACAGATCCATGAGTTCCTTTACACTAGAGTCTGTGTATTAACTAATTGATACTATTATTCTAATTATTCTCAATTATCATAAAGCTCCAATATGTGATATACAGCTCAGTAGCAGGGTAGACAAGATAGACAAAAAGGAAGAATGCCGGTAAAGATAGATTGGGGGGTCCTACATTTGTGGGAACTTAAAATCTAGGTGGGTGTAGAGAGAATTAGAAACATGAGGGGGATTTCTAGATGTTGGTAGAAATCACACAAAGGAAGACTTTATTGTACCTAATAGGAGAGTTTGTTTAGTGCACCGTAGGAAACATGGTTGAAAGCTTGCCCGAATAGATGAGTTTTCAGACAGGACTGAGGCTTGGACATGTAAGTGAAAATCTAACAGAGTGAAGGAGCAGTTCCTTAGGGTAGAGAAGCTCTGGAGAAGTCCTGTAAGATGTATCAATGAAGAGGGACACAAGTCTTGGGCAGTTAGAGGAATATGTGGAGATTGGATGAGAGATGTAGATCAAGAGGAACAGCTGCTAATAATGTTTTGTATACACAAGTATCACAAATATAGTTCTTAGCAGAGCGACCTTGCCAAAATCTGTTGGTAACTCAATGTTAAAACTGAGGGCTTGCAAAGCAAGGCCGCTGCCACCGCGGACCTTGAGATGCGAGGGATGCGGTTGCGGCCAGGCAACTATCTCCGAAGGCGCTCCTTGCGCTGGTGGAGATGAGCACCGTAGGCGCTCATCCCTACGACCCCGTACAACTTAGGCAGGGAGCACCAAAGGCACTCACTGCGCTGGTGGAGATCAGCGCCATAGGCTCTCATCCCTACGACCCCATAGGGCTTAGGCAGGGAGCGCCAAAGGCGCTCACTGCGCTGGTGGAGATGAGCACCGTAGGCGCTCATCCCTAAGACCCGCACAATTTGCGCATCATACCTACAACCCGCATCATACAATTCACAGTGCGTCTAAAAAATTACGGCACATTACACTTACAAAAGGCAACCGCCACTTAGAAAAAAAAATATGACCCGTAAAAAATATGAACTTAACGGCCGAACCACGCACAGCGAAAAACACGAAAAACACACAAAATGCAAACTAAAATTTAATTTAAAAAACACAAACAGCAAGAGGGGACATCCAGGACGTCTGGGACTGAGGTAACACACAAATTTAAATCCAATTTCAAGACTTTCGCCACTCAAAAATCCCCTAGGCGAGAGGAAAAAATGGCAGCTGAAGCTGAATAAAACAAGGCTACACGACCCTTAAGCTCGCAAAACACCGCCAAGCACATACATTTACAAAGAACCGTACGAGCTAAAAAATACACTATTAGGAAGGACGCTAACACACCCGCCTAACACATACACAATTGCAGCCATTTTACAACACTAACTGCAAACTAATAACATTAACATTACAAAATGCGGAAGTACACAGCTCAACAAATGGCTTCCCCTCGCGCACGCAGCCTATTTACAAAATACATACACAG
>CM050173.1:106710419-106770419 GCA_027410445.1 Discoglossus pictus | reverse complement strand
CAAGAGACACCCAGTGGCAATAGTGAAAATTGGGCCACCTTACATGAGGTAAACCCTGTACAAGCGGCTGGGGATAACAGGGCACATCACCGCCAGTCGGTAAAACTCAATGGGCAAGAGGCTCGAGGACTGAGAGACAGCGGCGCTACTATTACGTTGGTCCAGCCACACCGAGTCACCCCGACTCAGCACACAGGACGTACCATTGCTGTAAGGGTAGCCGGAGGGGCAATTCACAAGTTACCAACGGCGCAAGTCCACATCGATTGGGGTACCGGGGCCAAGGCGGTGGAAGTGGGCATCATGCCAGATTTGCCCGCGGAAGTACTGCTGGGAAATGATCTAGGATGCCTGACGTCACAATTGGCAGCCTGCAGTACCGAAGGAGCCCTACCGGTTACCACCCGGCAGCAATCCAGAGCTATGGAAGCCTCTCCCTCGACTCATGACCAGGTAAGCGATAACCCTCTGACGATCCCCCCTGACCAGACTTCTTACTGGGGTACCCCTCAAGACTTCGGGCAAGCACAACGGGAGGATCCCACCTTAAAAGGGTATAGGAGGAAGGTAGAACAACCCCAGGGAGACAGAGATCAGGCAAGGTTTAGCTGGGAAAAGGGTTTACTGTACCGAGTGACTGGGGGGACAGGGACAGGAGCGGGCCAGGTAGAAAAAAGACAGTTGATAGTGCCCCGTAAGTATCGGGTAGAACTGTTGCGGATTAGCCACGATATTCCCCTAGCCGGCCACTTAGGCATTAAAAAGACGAGGGACAGACTCACCCAGTCCTTTTTCTGGCCAGGGGTCACGGGAGATTTGCAAGATTACTGTAGGACCTGCGAAGTATGCCAAAAGGTAGGGAAGAGAGGGGATCACCCCAAGGCAAAGCTACGCCCCCTACCCATTATTGAGGAACCATTTTTCCGAGTGGCGGTTGATTTAGTTGGCCCACTCAGTAAACCCAGTCCATCTGGTAAGAAATACATTCTTACTGTGGTAGACTACGCTACCCGCTACCCCGAGGCTATAGCTCTGTCGAATATACATGCAGAGACGGTAGCAGAAGCACTAGTTCAGGTGTTCACTAGGGTGGGATTCCCTAGGGAGATAGTGTCCGTATATTAGAAGTGGGACAAAAGGTCCTAGTTCTGAAACCCATCAAAACAGATAAGTTGCAAGCCTCCTGGCAGGGCCCCTACACGGTCCTAGAGCGGATCAGTGATACCACGTACATTGTGGCAGACTGTTCCGATAATAGGATCCGGAGGTCCTTCCATGTAAATATGCTTAAGCCATATCTCGAGAGGCCAGAGGAGGTCGCCGCAGTATGCGCTCCAGCATATGAGGATAGCGAGGGTATCCCTCTACCAGATATGCTTCCCCAGAAACCCACAGGAGTAGACCAAGTACAGTTGGGGCCAGCATTAGGTCCCGAGGAACAAGCTCAGGTTTCCCAACTGTTAAAGGGATTTGGGGGCATGTTTTCTGCAGCCCCAGGGTATACGACCCTGGCAGTCCACCGAGTGGAGACCCCAGGCCAGTTACCCCTGCGGCAGCAGCCTTACCGAATTCCAGAGGCAGTACGGGAAAGTATGTTAACGGAACTCCGGGATATGTTAGAACTGGGGGTCATAGAACCGTCCCAAAGCCCCTGGGCTTCCCCAGTAGTCCTGGTTCCTAAAAAGGACGGTACCACCAGGTTCTGCGTGGACTACCGTAAACTAAATGATCGGACCATTACCGATGCCTACCCCATGCCCAGAGTAGATGAGCTGCTAGACCGTATGGCTGGGGGGAATTACTTGACCACTATTGATCTGTGCAAGGGATATTGGCAAATCCCCTTGGAGCCTGGGGCCATTCCGAAGTCAGCATTTGTCACCCCATTTGGCCTATACCAGTTTAAGGTTATGCCATTTGGGATGAAGAATGCCCCAGCCACTTTTCAAAGGATGGCGGACCGGCTCCTAGCGGGATTTCAGGGCTTCGCTTGTGCTTACCTGGACGATATAGCTATCTTCAGTGACACTTGGGAATCCCACCTGGAACACATTTCAGTAGTGCTCAACCGAATTCAGCACGCAGGGCTCACGTTGAAGCCTGAGAAATGCCACGTGGGCATGGCGGAAGTCCAGTATTTAGGCCACAGAGTAGGGTCAGGGAAACAGAGACCAGAGCCCGCTAAAATTGAGGCCATCACCCAGTGGCCCCAACCACGGACAAAAACTCAGGTTATGGCATTCCTGGGTACCGCAGGTTATTACAGGAAATTTGTAGCGGATTACAGTACCCTGGCCAAGCCCTTGACAGACCTCACTAAAAAGTCCCTGCCCCGACAAGTAATCTGGTCCACTGAGTGTGAGGAGGCTTTCCAGAAACTCAAGGCTGCGTTAAGTGCATCTCCTGTGTTAGCGGCACCGGACCATACTAAAAGGTTTCTCGTCCACACAGATGCCTCAATGTTTGGACTGGGAGCAGTATTGAGCCAGGTGGGAGACGATGGCATGGATCACCCAGTGGCGTACCTGAGCAGAAAACTATTACCCCGCGAAGTCAGCTATGCCACTGTGGAGAAAGAGTGTCTGGCATTAGTCTGGGCACTTAAGAAGCTACAGCCTTACTTGTATGGACGCTCTTTCACCGTGCTGACGGACCACAACCCTTTAATTTGGCTCAACAGAGTGGCTGGCGATAACCCCAGATTACTCAGATGGAGCTTGGCGCTGCAACCTTATAATTTCACAATGCAGTACCGCCCTGGGAAACAGAATGCCAATGCCGATGGCCTCTCCCGGCAAACTGAACTGGAAAAGGCGTAATTTTGGTTTGTTTCTGGATTACCGGACATCCCTTAGCCGATCCGTTAGGATCTAAGCAGGTATGCCGTTCCATGGGACTAAGGGGGAGCTGTGTAACGAAATCCCCTATTTTACAGACTTCACAAACCCATCTGTTCGGTTATTTGAGGATTTACAATGGGCTTTCGTGGAAATACCTAATAAGACAAACTTCAGTCGATGATTCTGAGAACTGCGTTCGTGGGATCTGAGCGCTATTCGCCTAGTATATGCACTCAGATCTCAGCTATCTGGGGATATGTGGAACTTCAAGTTTATATTGTGTAAAAACAAAGTTAAACATTTTTATTCTGTTTGTTTAAAACAAAGAAGCCATGTTCCTTTCTTCCTGGAGATAATTAAGGCTCTCTGTGCTACCTTAATTTAATTACCTCCAGGATAGAAAAGAGGGAGTGACTTATGTGTAAGGGGAGTGCTTATGCTATAGCCACTGTGATTGGCTACTGTTTTTCCTTTGTCCACCAGGAGGAAGTCCTGAGATATAGACCGGGCGTGTAGCCCACAGTAAAGAGTTCATGTTTACCCCTTCATGAAGTTTTGACTCATGTTTGGGGGATTGGAGCTATAATCACTTTGTTTCAGCTGGAGTTCGGAGGAAAACGCAAGGATCATCGCTGCACTAATGCAAGGATCCTTTACAATGGCTCTTCTTTCCTTTGCCGTGACGCTTCCCCATGACCATCGCCGTCCTCTGTTTTCTGATAATCAGTTAAAAGCATAAAGTATAAAAGATGGTTATTTACACTGCAAATTACTATTTAAGTGGAAAGGATAACGACTCTCTAGCTACAAGGAGCTGCCATTTATTTCAGTTATTATTTATATTTTTAGAGTATCACCCAGCAGATTGATGTGGATAGAAGAGACCTGAGGAGCGGAGAGAGCGGCTCTACAGAGACTGCGCACGTGAGTGGAGATCACCAGACCACTTGGGACCTTAGAGAGTGGATCCCATCTCAAGTCCTTAGATTTATAAAATAAGCTCAAAAAGATGAGTGACCCAGCAGTGATTCGGTGGCGTATCTTATTAATATGATTTAACCAGAGTTAAGATGGAGACCTCACCTTCAGGAGCGAACAGACCTTAATTAAAGTAGTAGATCAAATATAGTGGCACAATCATGGCAGGATTTATGACTTTCCCTATAAATGCTTATTTTCTTTTAAAAGAATCAGATAGCTGACACTGAACATTGCTGTTTTTAGAGAGACAAGGCTCTCTTTCTTGGGTCTAGGTTGCATCTGAGGTCATTAACACTCACGTCGTAGAAGATTAGTCAAGAGTATGTCCAGTTGGGTCAATCAAATAATCTCAGGGGCTTTTAACAATTTATAGGCCAATTATATTATTCAGATTCAACCTATTGGGCGTGCTGTTCTTACCAATCAAGCCCCATTGTGCGCCCAATTGTGAGTGCTACCCGATGAGCTAAAATAGAGTAGATGGTCCAATAATATCTTGCCTAAAAATGGCAGCTTACAATACTAACTATGTAATTTTCTTTTCTTTTTTTCTTTTTCATTAACGTCCATGCCATTTATAGATGATTATCAGCACGAACAAAAACATAAATTAATAGTAATATAATGATGGGCAAGACAAAAAGATGGATTATAAAAGATATTTTGGTTTAGTTAAAGGGATACCAAAGTCACATATTTAAAATGGCAAATATTTCAAATGTTTTTCTTTGCATGAAAAATTGATTTTTTTTAGTTGTTGAAAACTATTTTATTTCAATCCCTGCACAAACTGCTTTTTGAACAAAATATTTTTTTGTGGTGCATCAGATGCAACCATGGGTGTAGGAACTAGGGGGGGGGGGGGGAAAATCCCCGCCAGATGTTTCTATGTTTGTATGTATATATACTGTAAGCTATTTTCTGGCCTGTGTATATAATGAGCTGTATCCCCCCAGAATCTGGCTCCTACACCCCTGGATCCAGCCACTAGAGGGAGCTCCATTACGCAACTGTTGGTGTTTTTTGAGACTCCTTAATTACAGTTATACAGAAGGAGGTCCAAACTCAAAAAGCTTGTAATAAAAGAAAATGTTTAACCCTTCCAGTATTTCCTTATACCATTTTTTTTCATGTATAAAATGTGATCTTTGAAATGCATGGTAGCAAATGTGTGACTGCAGTGTCCCTTTAAATACGTTTCCTTTAAGGATTTAGAACAGTTTTATCCTCCTTTTATATTGATATTTGTGCATATTAGACACAAACAAAAGCAAATGATAAAAGAGGACCTGGACAGTAGGACCTGTATACATAAATATAAGATGCTATCTCTTTATACAGTGAATATTTTGTGTTTTTTCATGCACAGAGACTCACACTAACAGCTGAAAGAGACTTTGCGAGTGCGGATGAAGCCGTCACGTCCTCTCGGACCACTCCGGTATGTTGGGACCACAGGAGGCCTCTAGAGAGCCTATGGAATATAATATATAATAATATACAGGAACATGTTCAATGTCTTTATTATCTCATTGCTCTGGAATTATTCTCTTATCAGAGATCTACAAAGTCTTCAGGCAGAGCCTCTGGGATCAAAGAGCAGGACGACACTTCATCACTCATTGAGATGGTATGTACCAAAAAACAATATATATATAAATATATGTATGTAGTTGTACAGAAAATGAATAGTACATTTGTGATTCTATTTCAATGTCTAAAAAATAAGGTATAAGCTTATTTCCTGCTCAAGTTTCTCAGAAATACAGTTGATGCACTGCACTCTGGGAAACATGCAAATGACACCACACTCTAACTCTATTAATCCAAAAGCTACTTTATGCATGGGCATGTGCTCGCTGTATTACACAGCTTTCAGCATAGCACAGGATGGATTATGCAATAACCAGGAGACCTACCCACAGACAGCACTATTTCAACATATATATATATATATATATATATATATATATATATATATATATATATATATATGTGTGTGTATACAGTAAACTCCCGGTTATCCGGCACCTAACCAACTGGCACTCTCAAGCAACCCCCATTTAAAAAAAACTCCTGCTAAACCAGCATAACCGGCACTACCCAGTATGGCCCAGTTTAAGTGCTAATGCCTTTTTAAAGGCATTTTGAGTGGTTTTGGGGTGTTTAAGTGGTGGATCAGAGAAGGGAAGGCCCTGGTGCAAGACAATTGTGGGGCCCCCATCCAGGTGCCTTGTCCCAACACCACTTTCCATAACAGCCCCCCTTCCCTAAGACGCCTTCCCATAACAGCAGCATAACAACAACAAAAATACAAAAAAACACCTGCAACACTGGTACCTCTGACCCTGATATATATACAGTGCCTTGCAAAAGTATTCACCCCCTTGGCATTTTTACCAAAGCGACTTGGAGCTGTCATTGCCGCAAAAGGTGGCTCTACAAAGTATTGACTTTAGGGGGGTGAATAGTTATGCACATTGACTTTTTCTGTTATTTTGTCCTATTTGTTGTCTGGTTCAGAATAAAAAAGGGGGGGGGCAGACTTTTGCAAGGCACTGTATATATATATATAGTATTGGACAAACATATTCATTGAAACAACAAACTTTTGAGAGTTTACTTCTCTTTATATTTATATAGGCTATTTTGTTGAGCTTGGAAGAATGGAATAACTCGTTAGAGATACATTATACTTTGGAAAAATAGTTGGGTGCCCATTTTAGATTCCCCTGCTCTCAGGCTCCTGGGACATATATACAAGTCAGATCGCTACAAGACTAATATACTTGATTATGTGATGGGCTTTTGAGGATTTTTGACTCCAATGCTAATATAAAGTCAGAGCTCTCCTTGGGATGTCGATACCAAACTCATATAGGTTTATTGGATATTTGTCTCAGCAGACGCCCAATAAATCTCCTGGTAGAGTTACACCCAGCAAGGACCAGATGAGAGCTTCTCCACAAGAGGTAAGTGCAGAGACATTAATATCATCTGGATGTAGAAGAGTGGAGCAACATCTTATCTTCCACCATCTGTGATGGGTGGAAATTGCATAGTGACCTGTAAATACTGTTGTTACTATTACTTGGAAAGCTGTAAAGTCTAATAACTCTATTGCCCCAGGATAAAAGGAGAGAAAGTAAATCACATAAATAGGATAGAAAGAGGAGGAACACATAGTTTTAAAGGGAGAAATAGAGTTGGGAAAAGGGAAATTTGATTTGAACATGTAATCAATGTGATTTCATGAAAAGCCAGAGATCTACTTAGGACGCTGATACCAAATCTCATATAGGTCTGTTGTCTCTGCAGATTCGTTCTGAGACTCCTGGTAGAGTCACACCCAGCAATGACCAGATGAAAGTGTCCCCTCAAGAGGTAAGTTGTTGTTTAGCCACTCAGTCGGGTCTGGCTCTCTATGACCCTATGGACCTCTGCATCCCAGGCATATTTGTCTGCCACTGCCCTTCTGAGGTCTCTCAAGCTCATGTTCATTGCTTTAATGACCTCCTCTATCCATCTCTGCTGTCCCCTTCTTCGAGTGCCTTCAATCTTTCCCAGTATCTTAGACTTCTCTAGGGTATCCTGTCTTCTTTTGATATGGCTAAAATATTTGAACTTCAGCCTGATTAAACCTTCCAGTGAACAGTTTGTCTTGATTTCCTGTAGTATTGATTGATTGGTTCGTCTTGCTGTCCAGGGGACTCTAAGTAGTTTTCTCCTACACCATGATGTGTGTCAATCCTGTCGTGATCAGCCTTCTTTATGGCCCAGCTCTCACAACCGTATGTTACCACTGGGAATTCCAGAGTTCTAGCTATGCAGACATTTGTTGATCATTTAATATCTTTGATTCTTAGTTGCTTGTCCAGGCTTGCCATAGCTTTCTAGCTCAGATTACCTTTGTTGATCTGAAATGTGATTATCAAAACTGTGATTAAATTATTGCACCTACAGGTCAGTTAGTAGTAGGTCCTCTTAAAGGATCTATTTTTAAAGCAGACTCTTTTGAAGAATTACACGCAAAAATAGGTATCGGGAATATATCAAAATAGCACAACCTCTAATTTATTGCCTTTTTATGTAATTATACTGCTGTGGAATCTGCCATCTTGATTTCAGCAGGTCAGCTTCCTGAAGTGGGAGGAGACAGTTTCTGTTTGCACACTGGGAATACGGCAGCTACAACTGCCAGCAGACGGAACCTTGTTAGTTTATAAGGACTCAATCTCCTAAAAATCAACAGACATCAGCCAAGAAAAATATGGAAAAAATAATTGCATGTAAAATTTTTGCTTATTTTTTTTATTTTATTTTTTTGTTTAGTTATTCAAAAATAATTTTTTGCTTATTTTTTATTTTATTTTTCTTATTTCATTTAGTTATTTAAAAATATTTTTTTTCTTCTTTCTTCTTTTTGTTTTATTTCTTTTTTTATTATCATGTTTAATTATTCAAAAGACGATATGACAATTTGTCCCCAGTTGTCCTTCAAGAGAAAGATCAAACCTCTTTGAGGGCAGTACATGTATTTTTCTCTCTGTTTCTCCGTTCTCTGATGTGGACATCAAAGTAATAGATCTTGAAGAATGTCTTGGTACCGATTATCTATTCATCTATAGCTTGGAAGATACAAAATATACATAATATGATGACTTTACAATTTTCTATAAGTTAAGGGGTCACTCCACAATGACAATAATTAATATGTATGAAAACCTTGAGCTAGGTTCTAATTAGAAAAATATATATTTTTGATGCCTCTGCCGGACCCTGGAGGGATCCATGATACCTTGGTTGAAGTTGTGTGTGAGAGAGGGGCGTTTAGATTTCTGGACAGATATTGTTGCATTGAATGATGCAACATTCTGCTCCTGGGCCAGTGAGAGGGGAGTGGTGTCAATTTCAATCAAACAAAGGCTCTGGATTGTTTGTTCATTGATCTCCCACCTGTCCCTCCACTGATACTACAAACACACACCCCAATCATCCAGCGCTCAGGATGTGATGTAACAAACACAAAATGGATTCCTGTACTTAAAGTCTTATAAATGTGTCTTTTTTATTCTTGAACTGCAGTGGTCCTTTAATGGGTTTTAATCTTTCTGCAGACCATTGTACATCAACAACCAGCGGAGGTCAGCAAGCCAAGGAAGAGACAGAATAAGACGGAGAGAGAGAACAGGCAGAATAAACCCGGTAATAAATGAGGGTCTGGGGTCCTCCAGGAGTGCATCTATATGAGTCTATGTACAGTGTGGGATATAATTACAGACAAAAATGCCATTGTATATACAGCAGACGTTTCTGATCATATGCACCATGGCACCCTGCTGCCCTAGGCCTGTGCCTTATTGGGATTTTCACTTCACAAAAAGGTACAGAAATAAAGTCAATTTTGATATATAGTTTTAAACAAACTTTTATTCTTATGAGTATTATAGGCAGGGGTGTGTTTCAGCCTAAGCCCATGAGACTCAGGCCTAGGGCAGCACATTTTCAGAGGGCAGCAGGCAATGCAATGCCATTGAAAATACACGGATATATCCATATGCAGAGAATATTCTGTCTGTAAGTGTAGCTGGCACGTTCTGACGTACTGTATGGTTACCTAGGCACATATACACTTATGATTGGGATATAGCAAGAGGAAATTAGGAATAGTAAGTGGGTCATTGGGGGCACACAAATCTGAATGGGCCTAGGGCAGCATAAAACCTAAATACGCCCCTAAATAAAGGTATTATCTACACCTACTCAGCATGACTTTTGCAGCATAGTAGCTGTGTTTAAGATATTTCATTGGCTCTGGACACATTATTATGGGATCCAGCCATTCACATGAGAGTAAAACACAGTATCCCAGTGGGGTAGATGGGATGTTCTCATTGATTTTCATTATAGTCTTAAAGTAGTCGTTCAATCTTATAAGACTCTCTGTGACTCTATGAACCATAGTGCACCAGGCACAATCTTATGTCTATGGTTGTGCTTAACCATAAGGTTATCTTGGCAAAAATACTGGAGTGGGCAGCCGGTTCCTTCTCCAATGAACCGAGATTTGTCTGACCTCTCTGATATGACCTACCCATCTTGGGTGACCCTATACAGTATAGCTCACAGCACTGAGGTACACAAGCCCTTCTCCATGACAAGGTTCCATTATAAGTCTGTAATAAAGACAATAAAAGCAATTTGTATGTATGTTGGATAAAGTCCGACTGGTCAAGAGATATACCTTACATACAATCAATTTCCAGCTTCCATAGATCCTTCAAGTCCCAAACCAGAGCCCCATGGGCAGACATTGACCAACGAAGATACATTTAATGAGCAAGAGCCAATGAAACAAGAGATACCAATGGAAGAAACTCAGGACCAGAAGCTTACACCGACCCCTTCTGTCAAGGATGAAGACGGCAGCAAAAGGAAAGGAGAGGGCACCACAGGTGGGAGATGCTGAACTCTGACCTAAGCAGATGACCATTTCTGATCTGTAGGATAATATTGGCTTTTATCCAGTAGGATGCCTGGATTTATTGGTAAAGGGATTGTCAGCAGATCATGGTCAGTATTAATGGCCCCTATAGATCCCTGGTTAGACTTTACCTGAATACTGTGTCCAGTCCTCGAGATCGGATCTCCAAAAGTAGGTTAATAAAATAGAGACAATTCAGAAAAATGGTCCATAGTCTAAAAATTGTTTTTATATGGAAAGGCTTTAATATGTTCAGACTAGAGGATGGAAGGGAAAGTGAAGACTGGGAACCTGCAAATATATCAATGGGTTTAATAACATTATGGAGGGAAATCTGTGAATAAATTGGATGTTTGTGGTTATTAATAGATTTAATGTCATCCCTAGCTCATGGCGAATCCAAAAAGAAAACCTCACAGAAAACAGAGAAAGCACAGCTGATACCCAAAGAGAAAAACACAGAAATGTAAGTTCTCCATAGTCTTGGATATATTACTTTATTCCTTACGCTGGGCTTGGCTGTGCTTATAAGGATGTCCCCCCTGTGATCCAGAAATAAAATAAAGAAAATTAAAGTTATAAGGGGTCATTTTTAGTGCAATTAAATATTAAATAAAGTATGGATATAAGGAACAGTCTTCCTGGTAGAAGTAATAAAATAAGACAATTATAAAATGCCTGGGATATCCTTGGCCCCAGACTCTCAGGGCATCTCTATCAAAACACTATTAGATACTTTACAATAATTTATATATTAGAGCTCTTGAACAATGAATGGCGTGCAGTGTCTCATACTAACCAATCAGTGACCAACTACACATTAAGCTGCTGAGAACTGGTCACTGATAGGCTAGGACATTACACTGCACATCCAGCACTACAGATTCTGTGTCTTTGTGAGCAGCAGTGGGCAGACCCATACATGGACTGTTTGTTTGATTTTAGGTAGTAATAACAGAGCTTAATAAAATAAGGTACATAGTCAGTAAATAGATACCCAGGGATATTATATACCTAGTAACATCCAGGAGCCTTCTATATCCCTTTAAGTTCCTCAGAGTTCCCACTGTCTGATCCACAAATGTCCCTTTTGCATTATTAGTTCTGTGGACGAGACCCCCAGCGACCCGACAGAGAATCCCCCCGTGATCCCACCTGAGACAGAAAAAAGAGAAAGCATCAAGACAACACTGACAGAGGAAGAAGAGATGGCCATCCTGGAGAAGATCGCCAGCAGTGTGGTGAGTCCACATCCGCTTCCACATGCACAATACTGATTTGCATGCGGAAGGATTGATCTGAAGTCCAGAAAATGTACCTGCACCATCTTCCTACAGTTTGACAAGTTGTTTAGAACTGGGTCCAGTTACCTCCCAGTCAGTTGCCAAAAGGTAACCACTTTAATTCAGCACGTCTAGAGCCAATGAAGAGCCTTGTGTTGATATAATCTTGTGCCTGACAATTTAGCACTGCTGAATTAATGGTGAGCAGAGACTAGCAACAGTTGAATGTTTTTTAAATAATTTTAATATTCAGTATAATATTTTAAAATAATTCAATTTGATTGTTTTAATGATCATTCCCTATTGAAATAATCTAAGTCCTGCTCAAGGGACGCTTTCTTGCTAATTTTCAAATATAATTTATACAGCACCTATAAATGGGCTGGGGAGACTTAAAGGGATTTAGAAGATTCTAAGTTTTTATTATTAAAATACGCTAGTAATAAAAAAAAATGTGTTTGCATCTAAACATAATGTTATTCACAAGTGCTGTTTTTATTCACTGAAAACCTCAAAACAGTCCGTCCCCAGCAGCTCATACACACAGTGTCTCTGTAGTACTAGATGTACTAACCAATCACAATTTGTCTCGCAGCAGCAATCCAAAACATGCTGTAAAGAGATAGTCTGTGATTGGTTAGTACATCTAGTACTACATAGACACTAAGTGAATGAGTTACGGGGGGCGCACCTTTGAAGGGACTATTTGTAAGGATTCACTGCATAAAAACAGAGCTATTAAGCACTAGTTAATAAAATGATGTACAGATATGCAAATAAACACTTAATTTACTGTATTTTAATATAAAAAAACGGGAACCTTCCATGTCCCTTTAATTAGTTACGTTTGAGGGATGCGACACGTTTCTTTCCATGAGATTGTATGATGTTTGGTATTTGCTCTTCAGGATGTTCCTGACTTGGCTGTAACTTTGTATTTTTAGCAAAAAGAAGCTGCTAAGATCAAGGGCAAGAAGAAAACCAAGTCCCAAAAACCTGCTACAACAGGAGCCAAAAAGGCGAAAAAGGGAGGCGACAAACAGCAGGGCCGGGCGGCGTTTGTTGTAGGTGAGCGCGCTTCATCTGTGCAGGTTATGACCTCAGGGCTTGATTCTGAGACTTGGGATTTCCTCTGTCTCAGGATTTGTGAGACCAGTTCAGCCCTCAGTATTTACTCATTTCCTGCTACAAAGAATTCTGGGAATTGTAGTCCTGCTCCAAATACGCACCACTGAAAGGCCGGAGGAATAATGTTCATGTGCTGGATTTATTTTCTTAAAGCTGTAAAGCAACAGTGGCGTTTCCACATATTTTATTAATTAAAGCATATTTAGTTTTCATGGATTATGAATGCATCTGATAGAGGAGAAACAGTAGTGTAAGAAAACATTTTTTGCATGAAAGAACACCAAAATAAATATTATTATACTTACCCTAAAGTTTGGTAAACCTCTTGAGTTTGCAAGCAATTGATTTAACATCCCTAGAAATTCCTGTTACAATTAGCATTACATTTATAATTAATTTTGGCCAATCAGCTATTACATTGTATCAGTCAGTGATGGCAATTTGTGCAGGAAGGCATCATGGGATGTGTAGTCTCTTCCACAAGGAAGCAGGAGGAGCCAGACACTGCTGTGTAGATCTCTGCATTGGACTGATGTTGGCTTGAAGGTTACTATAGGGTTAAAATCTGTACACAAATGAAGTGTTTCTATTGGTAGGTACAATGTGCCTATGTAAGCAGCTCTGGGGGTGTGGAAAACAAGTTTTATTTTTAAATATAATAAATCTGTATGTGTATAGAATGACTCCATGTAATATGTGTGTGTCTGATATAAGAAGCATGTGATAGATTAGAGAGAGGGAAACTTAGATATGCCTTTAAAACTATAGGTAATAACTAATTACTTTAAGAAAAATTGTTTTATTTTAAAATAGTATTATAATATAATAGTTTTAAATAGTTTGCGATAATTTTAGTTTTTTTATTAATATTTGTAACACGCAAACATATTCCATAGCGCTTTACAAGGGTTTACTACAAGGCACATTTTAACACATTGCAAATGAGGAGGGCCCTGTCTGAGCTTAAAATCACAGACACAAGATCGAAAACTCGTAAACTTACAATCTAAAAATCTTTGAATTCCTCTTTGGCTGTTGTAACCTGTACCATTTCACTGCTTTGGGGGTTTTTATAGGGCAGCCCAAAGAGAAGAAACCAGAGGGATCAATATCTCCTTCAAAAAAAGCAGCTGGGCCGGTGGAGAGACAGGAATCCATCCACGAATCCATCCATGAGACCAAGGACTATGATTATGAACAAGAAGAAGAGCTAGAAAAAGAAAGTGAGGATCTAATCGAAGTGGAAACCGAAGACGAGAGCCCGACTCCCAGGGACACTGAAGACCCACTGGATGCATTAGATGTGGACGAGACATCCAAAGATGATGATACTGAGATTTCCAACCAAGCAGAAGAACAGATTGTTTTCAGTGCACCGGACGTTGCTGGTGCACCTGATGTGGGCATGAGCCTGGCACTGCCCCCTGAAGATGATTACGCCCCTAGTGAGGTCTCAGAGGTAAGAGTTGGCCAATCTTGTCAACGTATAATGGGCAAAATTCACCAAGATTCTGTAGAGGGTCACAATGCAGCAAAAACAAGCATTTCAGATCTTTGGGGCAACCTCTCATTGTCATGAGCACATCATAGTATTCATATTTCCTTCTCTAAACTTTGATATTGCTTTTTATGAACTTTTAGTCATTTTCTACATTTTGATTCACCATTTTATAATCTCACTTGTTCTTTGGATTACTGACCTCTGATCTCTCATAGTTTGGGAACCTCTGCACTACCGTATTATATTCTCCATTCCCAGGCTGGTTTCTTTGTGACTACAAGAAAACATGTTTTTACTCACCATTTTATTGGACTAGAAATTACCAAATGCAGAATATGCCATAGAAACATATTCATAAAACCTTAAGTCTAATATTTATGTAGTTCTACCGTATTAAGGAAAGGTGTACAAGTTAAGCCTGTGCACAAATATGTAGCCTTCATTGTAAGCATCTACAATTTCCAAGCATCTCATTTCATCTGATTAAATAATCTTAGTGAATACTGTGAAGTGTCTACTGTTATAATAAGCCCAGAACAAACATGACTATTCACAGTGAATCTTAGTGAACCTAGTTTTAGACTGCCTGTTATGCATTTTGAAGATTAATCACAAAGGCAACTCTTAAGTCCTCTCTCTAACAATCTTGTAAAATGTGGGTGTGGCAGGAGTAGCAAATCACAAGCTGCACCAGCTGAGTTATTGAATACTATGTGGGCTTTACTTCTTTCTCAATATCTCAAGAGGGTGACCTGGAGTAATGTTTTCCTCCATAGAACTGTGCGCTGGTTGTGCAGCCTGTGATTGATCTCACCATACACACCCAACACATTGTGACCTAGTTTGAGGAATATTTGCTCATTAAATGCAAGTGTTTGTAAGTAAAAAAATGTTTTTTTGAAATAAATCCCAGTCCTGTGGCAATGCTAAACTGGACTTTCTCTGGACCTAGGCCACCAATAGTTCTCACCGGCAACAGAAAACGTTAAAAAATCGTGAGCTGTCAGAAAAAGCAGAGAGAAGGAGAATAGAGGTGGAGAAGAAAAGGAGAGAACGGGAAGAGCAGCTACGAATGGAACAAGAGAAGCAAGAGAGGATGAAGATGATGGAGGAAGAACTGGAGCAGGAGCATAGGAGGAGGGCAGAGGAGATGCGGTAAGAATCATGAGCTTAGAGTGACTTATAGATAAAGAGTCTTATGGGATGAAGACCCTACATGTGTCTGTCTAAAATAGATGTGTGGGTGGAAGGGTTAACCACAAAATATACACTTTAATGGTCACATACACCCAAATATCAATAATATAAGGCCATATAAGAATCTAGGGGAACCTTCGGTTACCCAGAACAGTAAATAATATAAAAATCCCCAATCTGGTCACAAGGAAAACTTCACCCATTACACGCTAAGAAAAATCTCTCTGATAATGTGATGCCATTAGGAGCACAAAAGCAGGACTTAGTAGATTACTATATTTATTATTTCTTTAAATTAATAGGCTATACTGATAAAAGATTTATACATGCATATACAATTATATTATAAAAACAAGGGTAAAAAGTACTAATAACAAGTTATAGTTACCAGGCTATTGAATAGATGTATTTCCAGGTAAATGAAATGATATGGCCAAGCACTCAGCACACTTGTAAATTTCACTGATTCCCCAAGCAAGACAAAATCCTTTGTGTAAGATTTGTTAACTAAAGCGGTATAGCCCCCCTGACTTTCCTTGAAATTAAATGGGAGTGCAACAGAGAGCAGGAGACCAAAAAAAAGAACAGATAACACGATGAGTCTGATGAAGATGAAAGGGAGGAGATTTTTTGCTACCTGCCACCCTAGGCCCTGGCCTTCTTGATCTCCCGTGAAGTCCAGACCAGTTTCCCATTGTTAGTGGGAGATTCTCATGGCATAAATAGATTTACAGTATATAATAAAATGTCACTGTAGGTTTTGTTTGTGGAAGAGAAGCCCTAAAGATTTCTTCCCATGTCAAGCATTGCATTTTGCAGCATTTTTGTCACATCAGAGGAAATATATATTTTACAATAAACACAATTTCCTGATCCCTGACAGCAAACGAGAACGGTTACTATGGCAACTAACTGGTCGCCTGAACATGGCAGAGCCGCTGCGCAGCCTTCCTGCGCAGTATAGAGCGGAGAGAAAGACATTTCTATTACAGGAATTCCAGCACAAAATAATATTACATTTTATTACTTCACTTAGCAGGAAATTATTAACTGACTCTTAGAAGAACTACACTTAAAAAAAGGTAAAATGGTTAAGGAATGTAAAAAAAATACAGCACCTAACTAGTCATCTGTTATATACAATTATGGTGGAATCTATCATTTTGGTTTCTGTTGATTAGCTTCCTGGGATGGGAGAAACTACCATTTGCACACTGGGAATGTGGTAGCAAAACCTGTCAGTGCTTTTAGTAGGGGTAATGGAAAGATAATTATTTTACAAATACTCTATTGAGAAAGTAGCAGACTAAATCAAGTCAGAAAAGAAAATTGTATTAGCTGTACCTTTGTGTAAAAAGGAATAATATGGAAGCTTCATGGGTGCAGGAACTGGGGGGGGGGTATTTTGTACAAAACTAGTCCAGGACTTCCAAGTGACTTGGCCACTGTCTTGATTTTGTAGCCTGAAGAAGCAGCAGATGGAGGAGGACAAGCAGCGCCTGGAGCAGGAGAAGCAGCGCAGGATGCAGCTAGAGCAGCAGGCACTGGAGAGGGCGCGGCAGCAGCAGGAGGAGTATCGGAGGAAGATGCAGGATCTGCAGAGGAGGAAGCAGCAGGAGGAGCTGGAGAGGATAGGTAATCATATGGAAATGGCGCATGAGCCACCTATATGACATTAAGAAAATATGGGGTCAGAACATGTGTTCAGCCACAGCATCATTTAGCTTATGGTGGGCAAAAGAGTGAGATATATATATATATATATATATATATATATATCACTCATATATATGAGGCTTTTGCTTCTCTGAGCACCTTTGGCGCTCATCGCAAACCTTTCCTCTCGCTTACTGTACTGGCCGCTCAATGCAGGGTTCATTAACCTGCAAGTTTTGTGCTTGTGAATGCAATGTGTCTTTTTACAGCATCTCCCTCCGTCCCTTCCCTGTGCGTTTCTCTTCTTTGTGCCTGCTGAATGTTTGTATGGCGCGCTGACTGACGTTTGTTTTATTTTCAAAGTCCCTCGTCCCTTTGTTGGTGTAAGTGTTAGTATCTTTCCCGACGTGTATTTTTTTTAAAGTCCCGCGTGCCTGGCGTTGTTGGTGTAAGTGTTAGTGTCTTCGCCGTTGTGTATTTTCTAAGTCCCGCGTGTCTGTCTGTCTTTGCTCAGCCTCGTTTTCATCCAGTTTCAGAATTTTTTTATGTTTTTCGTCCGCCATTTTTTTTCTCGCTTAGCCGATTTTCGAGTGACGAAACACGTCAAATAAGGCTAAAAATCGCTTGCAACCTCTCTCCAGGCTTCCTGGCTCTCCCCTGTGCTGTGTGTGTTGTTCGTTATCCGCGGGTTGGCCGTTAAATTCATATTTTCCCGAGGTCGTATTTTTCCCCCCGACCTTGCATGTGTGACAGGGCCGCTGGCTGCAATGAGCCTAAGTCCCGTGGGCTTCAATGCCTCAACGGCTCACCTTGCTTCGCTAAGCTCACAAGCGTGACGACAAATCGCAGCCTGACAATTATAATATGTAATATATATTTATATATATATATCACATATTACAATTGTTAAACTGCAATTGGTCGTCACGCTTTGCGACATATCACAGTTTGACAACTATCCAATCGCAAGCCGATCAGGATGCGCACATGAGAGGGGGGGAAAGAGACACGGGAGAAAGAGACACAGGGGAGGTGGAAAGAGACACTGGGGGGGAGGGGGGAAAAGAGATGCATGTGAGGGAGGGGGGGGAGAGATGCATGGGAGGGAGAGGGGGGAAAAGAGACACAGGGGAGGGAGAGGAGGGGGCAAGAGACACAGGGGAGTGAGAGGAGGGGGAAGAGACACAGGGGGGAGAGTAGGGGGGAAGATACACAGGGGAGGGAAATGGGGGGAAGAGACACGAGGGAGGGGAGAACAGACAAAGGGGGAGGGGGGACGTGGGGGGAAGAGACACAGGTGAGGGGAAAAGAGACGCATGGGAGGGAGAGAGGGAAAAGAGACACAGGAGGGAAAGAGACACAGGGGAGGGGTTAGAGACACGGTAGGGAGCGGGGGTAAAAATACAGGGGGGGACACACAAGGGAGGTAGATGAGAGGGGAAATGAGACACAAAGGAGGAAGAAGACAGGGGGAGAGACTCACAATGAGCGCCAAAGGAGCTCATTGCGAGGCCCGTGATGAGCGCCAAAGGTGCTCATCTCGAGGCCAGTAAAGTAGAGGGGGAGAGGCTCCCATTGTGTGGCAAACAGCATTGCCAGGCTTCACTTTTTATTGCCGTCATTTTTGACGAACAAGTCACTAGTATATCTAAAACATATATATATATCACATATAATAGTTGTCAAACTACAAATCGTTGTCACACTTGCAAGCCTCGCATAGCGAGGCGAGCCGTTGAAGCACAGAAGTCTTCCGAGCTCAGAGCACTTAGCCTCGCATGAGCGCTGAAGGTCCTCAGAGTAGAAAAAGCTTTACATTGTGTGGCAAACAGCATTGACATGGCTTCAAATTTTAATGCCCCGTCATTTTTGACGGGCAAGTCTCTAGTATATATATAAAACATATAAATATAACATATAAATACAATTCAAAATAAAACAAACTGACCTCCAGACATATATTTTGGATAAATAATAATGAATAATGAAATAATTACGGTACATATTGCAAAACCATGTCTACATTGCCCAGACAATAGCCCATATAAAGTGAATTCATAGGTACATTTCATTTACAAGCATGTGATCTTCTCCCTGATCTTGCATTCTGTGTAGGAGGTGCATGCCGCTAGCATAAGTCACGCGGCAAGGAGAGGTGTCCACTTGGGCATGTAACCATTCTTAATAAGTCACAGGGCAATATCTAGTACCTTCAGGGCCCTCTTCTTTATAGGGCCCCATATAGCGGTACCCCTGAGCTGCTTATATCTTATCTCAGATATAGACAACCACAACAAATAAACTCCTTAAAGTTATCTCTTTGCCTGTAACTTGATTTATGTATAGCGCTACGAAATATGTTGGCGCGTTACAAATAAATTATAATATTACTCTCTTGAATCCGCTGTCACCACCTCCTTTGGTAGAGAATTCCACAGTTTAACCACCCTTACTGTTAAGACCCCTTTTCTTTAAGGTGGAATCTTTTTACTTCTAACCTCAAAGGATGTCCTCTTGTCAGTTGAAAACCTCTTGGCACAAAAAGTTCACTTGCCAAATTTTTATACTGACCCTGGATGTATTTATATAGGGTAATCGTATCCCCTCTTAGACGCCTTTTTTCTAGAGAAAATAAGTTTAATTTTGTTAGTCTTTCTTCGTAACTTAGCCCCTCCATTCCCCTTATTAGTTTTGTATCCCTTCTCTATACTTTTTCCAGCTCTAAAATGTCCTTTTTATGAATTGGTGCCCAAAATTGTACTCCATATTCCAAATGAGGGCGTACTAGAGATTTGTATAGTGGCAGAATTATATTTGCTGCCCTTGCTTCTATACCCTTCTTAATACATGCTAATATTTGATTTGCCTTTGCAGCTGCTGCTTGGCATTGAGAACCGTTACCTAGATGGTTGTCCACAAGCAATCCCAAATCCCTTTCAATATCTGATACCCCTAGATTTGCTCCAGTAAGAATATAAATTGCATGGCTATTTTTCCTTCCCAGATGCATAACCTTACATTTATTCGTATTAAATCTCATCTGCCATTTAATTGCCCATTTCTCTAATTTATGCAAATCCCTTTGGAGGTAAAGTACATAATTTTCTGATTTAATTACCTTGCACAACTTTGTGTCATCAGCAAAAATGGAGACAATACTTTCCAATCCTACTTCTAAGTATGTTAAAAAGGAGAGGACCTAATACTAAGCCCTGAGGAACCCCACTTACCACATTAGTCCAATCCGAGTAAGTTCCATTTACAACAACCCTTTGTTTCCTGTCTTTTAGCCAGCTCTCAATCCATGTGCATATATTTACGGCAATTCCTGTATCCCTTAGTTTGCACAATAGCCTCCCATGTGGCACTGTATCAAAAGCCTTTGCGAAATCTAAAAAGACTACATCCACTGAGTTGCCTTGATCCAGGTTCCTACTAACCTCCTCATAGAAACTAATTCGATTTGTTTGACACGACCTATCCCTCATAAATCCATGTTGGCACCTACTTATAATGCTGTTCGAATAGACATACTCATGTATATTATCCCTTATTAACCCTTCAAAAAGCTTTCCCACTACAGACGTGAGGCTTACAGGTCTATAATTCCCCGGATTTGCTCTTGCCCCCTTCTTAAATATAGGTATCACCTCTGCCTTTCTCCAGTCATCTGGTAGAGACCCAGTGTTGAGTGAATCTTGAAAAATTAGATATAATGGTTTGGCGATTACAGAACCCAGCTCCCTCAGTACCCTTGGATGTATTCCATCAGGACCCGGGGCTTTATTCACATTTATTTTTTCCAACATCTTTCGGATTTCTTCCTGCGTTAACCAATTATTTGGTGAAGGTAGTGTAGACCCATTATGTTGCAGGGACCTAACCACTGGTACCTCCCTTGTGTAAACCGACGAAAAGAACCTATTTAGCTCATCTGCCTTTTCCTGGTCACTAATTATCAGACGGCCTGTGTCACATTGTAATGTTCCTATAGCTTCCTTCCTCGCCTTCTTCCCATTATTATACTTAAAACATATCTTAGGGTTAGTCTTACTCTCCTTTGCAATTGATTTTTAATTTTCTATTTTAGCCAGTCTAATTGCGCTTTTGCAAGCCGTGTTGATTTCCTTGTATTCCCGTAAAGCAGTCTCTGTCCACTCTTGTTTGTATAATTTAAATGCCTGTTTTTTTACTCCGTATCTTAATCTTTAAATCATTGTTAAGCCACATGGGTTGTGATTTACTCCTTTTACTTTTATTCCCACACGGTATATGGTGATAAGTATGTATATTTAGTAAGGATTTAAATGTTGTCCATTTATGGTCAGTGTTTTCCCATCAGTTCTCTGTCCCAGTCTATACCTTGTATTGCTGCCCTTTTTTGTTGGCATCTTAGTTTATTTTTTATTTTTTATTCAATCTCAGATGAGACTGTGTTGTGATCACTGTTGTGATCCCAAAGGTTGCACTATTTCAACATTTGATACTATATCAATATTATTTGTGATAACTAAATCCAAGATGGCCCCATTTCTAGTAGGCTCTTGTATAACCTGGGCCAGATAATGATCCCTGAGTGTACTCAAGAACCTGCTCCCCTTAGATGAGCTGCTGGTCTCATTTATCCAGTTTATTTCGGGATAATTAAAATCTCCCATTATTGGAACTTGCCCATGCTTAGCTGCATTTCCAATCTGTAACAATGATTGTATTTCCTCACTTTCAGCTATATTTGGGGGTTTATAGTATACGCCTACTAATATTTTTTTGGCATTTGCTGCTCCGCTATTTAACTCTAACCACAAACATTCAATATAACCGCTAGTTGCAGCATAAATCTCTCTGTCTATAGGCTTAAATTCAGGCTTAACATACAGACAAATCCCTCCTCCTCTTTTACCATTGCCTCGATCTTTCCTAAATAGAATATCCAGATTAACAGTCCAGTCATGAGATTCATCCCACCACGTTTCGGTAATGCCTATCAAATCCCATTTTTCGTTAGTTGCCAATAATTCTAACTCTCCCATTTTCCTGGCAAGCTTCTGGCATTAGCAAGCATACACCTTATGTTATGAGTCTGTAGTTCTGAAGTGCCTGCCACTGTACTTGAATTACTTAGTACTACCTCCCTATTGACTATACTACCCCTCCCCCATCTCCTCCCCTATGAGTTGTTAATTCATCCCTTATACCCTCTACACTTTCTACCCCATTACTTATATCTAGTCCCTCCCCCCCACCTACTAGTTTAAAAACTCCTCCAGCCTTTCTACCATCCTATCCCCTAGTACAAAAGCTCCCTCATCATTAAGGTGCAATCCATCCCTACTGTAGAGATTGTACCGAAGTGAGAAGTCAGCCCAGTGTTCTAAAAAGCCAAACCTCTCCTTAGTGCACCACATCTTTAGCCATGCATTAACCTCCCTTATCTCCTTCTGCCTCCCTGGGCTAGCACGTGGCACTGGTAGTATCTGAGAAAATACTACCTTGGAGGTCCTTGCCTTCACCTTTTTACCTAGTTCTCTAAAATCATTCTTTAGGACACTCCATCTTGCACTAACTTTGTCATTGGTACCAATATGTACCAAGACCGCTGGTTCATTTCCAGCCCCTCTCAATAATTTGTCTACCCGATCCACAACATGCAGAACCCGAGCACCTGGGAGACAGCAAACTGTTTGATTGCTGGGATCTGGGTGACAAATCACCCTGTCTACCTTCCTAATAATAGAGTCGCCTACAACCAAACCTGTCTGTTGCTCTGCCTATTCTGCCCTCCCACTCCTCCAGAAGAACTGTTCTCCTGGCTGTTAGAGGGAACAGCTCTATCTGGCATTGCCATTCCTGAATGGACATCCTTAACAGTTTCACTCAATCTGGCAAATCTGTTGGTGTTTGCCAACTCAGAACTGGCCTGCCTCCTCATGTTCCCCCTGATTCCCCTTGTAACTGTAACCCAGCTACCTCCATGGACATCCTCACTAGCCCCAGCTCCTCCCTCCATACTAGGCCCAGCTAAACTTTGCTCAGTGAGCACCAACCCCCTTTCCAGTGGAGCAGTATCACTAAGTGCTGCAATTCTCCCCTCTAGTTCTCCAATCAGCTTCCAGAGAGGCAACATGCTCACACCTGTCACAGAGGTATGGACCTTGGATCATCTGTTCCAGTAGTGCATACTTATGACAGGATGTACACTGAGTGAGGTCGCCACTGGACTGACTCATAATTATAAAAAAAATACTACAATTTGACACTTTTCTTTGAAACAGTCACACACAAGGCCGAAACGTATATGCAAGTTCCAACCCAGGCAAAAACACTGCCCTCTCACCTGCACCAAATCACTGCACACAGGGAATAAACACACTTTACTTGTCTGAGTAAATCAGATGCAGTCACACACTAGGCCCAAACTTACTGTGTATATGCGAGTTTAACCCAGGCAAAAACACTCCCCTCTCCCAAAAACACACAGAGCTCTGTAATCTGGTTGGCTCAAAAGGTCATGGACCAAACCAAGATAAAGTGCAGTTCTAATCTATGGCATTTACATTCATTTTCCTGTGTTCTTCATCACCTAATATACATAGGGCTCACAGCAATAAAATGCAAATGCTAAAATAGATATATTTAGGTGACAGTCATGGACTGAGCATCAGTTTCTTAAAATTTGATACAGAAGGCTAATCCTCTAGAAATGGATTCCAAACCTGTCGTTAAGGAACAGTCTAGGATTTGTGGATTTCCATACCCAAGTACTGGTATGCGAATTCAAGCATCAGCCATTTTGATTGAAATACCTGGACTTAATTGAGGATATCCACAAAACATGACCTGTTGGTAATCCCTGAAGACAGGTTTGGGAACCACCGCTCTATTTTTTTTCAATAACTTAAATGAAGCAGCCTGGGATTGGCTGCCGCCGACACACGTCTGAGTAGGTCCGGATGGGGTCTGGGGCAAAGTTCTTGAAATTATCCACAGCACTTATTTACATTGTTTTGATTAAAGCAAGTTTTTCGATGCGTGATGGAACATAATGGCGTATCTATGTCTTTCAGAATTTGAACGTCAAAGACAGAGAGAAAAGGAACGTCTGGAGGCAGACGAACGCAGAAGGATGCTGGAGATGGCAGATGATGAACGGGAGGAATACAAGAGGAAGAAACAAGAAATGGAGGCGAGAGCAAGATGGGAGGAGGAGGAAAGGAGGAAGAGAGCTGAAGAAGAAGCCAAGTCAATAATGGAAGAGGCGCAGAGACAGGCGCAGCTTTTAGCCAGGTAAGGGCAAGAAAAGAGTGGGTACATGGATGGTGCTACATGATCATCACGGTATGGGATGATGCTACAAGCTTAAGATTTATCTGTGGAGTCTCCTCTAGATGTGCACCTTCCCACCTCACCACCAAGTTTGCCTGACCCAAACACTGGCCCTACCCACATATAATAGTATTAATGGTTATATTTATCTGGACACATTTATCATTGTTGGGATTATTTGGAAGGTTTCAGTGACTAACAACAGAGCTTTTAAACACTTGTCAATAAAATGATATTTATATCTGCTAACAGACTCTTGGGTAGTTAATTTCATATCCCTTGAAGTCTCCATCTGTAACTCTTCTCCATTGGTGGTGGGTCCAATTTGTTCTGTCCTTCCTGTCATTTACATTCATCAATATTGTCTTTGCAGGCAGGCGGCAGCATTAGAGCAGCAGCTGCAGTTTAATCGCGGACTGATGGCGGAATCAGTTGGCCTGGACCAGACTCAGTCCGTATCCAGGGCCTGGGTCTTCTCTTACTTTGAATTCTTGGAGCTGCTGGGGTTACCGCTCCCAGTGGCAGATGAATAAAGACCCAGCTATAGAAGAGTTCCTGCAAAACTAGGACTGACTGAAATGGACCTGAGGGTCTTCAGACATTTGCCCAGAGTATTCTTTTGCACTGAATTCCAACTTGATTATGGATCCTCAAATATTATGAGAACCATTCAGGGATTGTAACCTACTATAGAAAATATGGTGTAACGTGTGACCTCGGCATACAGCACATTATCAGAGTTTTGTATATGGAGTTCTGTCTTCCAGCCCAATCAATAAATCAGATCATGAGACTTGGACTCCTATCTGGGTAGGGGGAGACTAATATGTCTGTGATACTGGATGCAAAGAGATATGGACGGTTTCTGGATTTCACTAGAAATAATATCCCTGTGTATCGATTTACTTTTCTGTACTTTATTTTATTAAAAAGTGTTTAAAAGCTCTGTTTTTACTGCCTAAAATAACTCAAATATTATCTGCTTGGTTCTGCCCTCTGCAGCTTTTGAAGACACAGATTATGTAGGTCTGGATGAGCAGTGTCACATAATAACCAATCAGCGACCATCTCTCAGCATCATGCTGCCGAGACGTGGTCCCTGATAGGCTAGGAAAATACACTGCAGATCCAGCCCTACAGAGTATTTGTCTGCATCTGCTGCAGTGGGCAGAACCAAGCAGATCCTATTTTTTTGATTTTAGGCAGTAAAACATAGATTATACGCACTTCTTAAAAAAATATAGTACATAGAAGTAACTAGATACACAGAGATATTATACACCTAGTAACATCTAGGAACCTTCCATATCCCCTTCATTTTAAAGTCTATAACCCTCCCTCCAAAGTTCCCCTGCGTGGGCAGAAACCAGACTAAATGGACACTGGTGCTGATCAGCGATTCCCAAGAGGAAGAATCAATTCTGTGGGCATATTTTACAAAAAGAGTGAGTGAGGGACAAGTGCTAAATAAAGGTGAATAGTCTGGAGGTGTCTCGATTTAACTTTTTCCGTGCCAGAATGTTCTGTAGACTCTACAGGACATAATTTGAACATTAGTACCTGCTCTGCTGGAAGACATTGAAAGATTATATATATATATATATATATATATATATATATATATATATATATATATATATATATATATATATATATATATATATATATATATATATATATATATATATATATATATATACACAGTTGCAAGCAAAAGTATGTGAACCCTTTGGAATGATATGGATTTCTGCACAAATTGGTCAAAAAATGTGATCTGATCTTCATCTAAGTCACAACAATAGACAATCACAGTCTGCTTAAACAAATAACACACAAAGTATTAAATGTTGCCATGTTTTTATTCAACACACCATGTAAACATTCACAGTGCAGGTGGAAAAAGTATGTGAACCCTTGGATTTAATAACTGGTTGAACCTCCTTTGGCAGCAATAAGTACAACCAAACGTTTCCTGTAGTTGCAGATCAGATGTGCACAACGGTCAGGAGTAATTATTCACCATTTCTCTTTACAGAACTGTTTCAGTTCAGCAATATTCTTGGGATGTCTGGTGTGAATCGCTTTCTTTAGGTCATGCCACATCTCAATCGGGTTGAGGTCAGGACTCGGACTGGTCCACTTCAGAAGGCGTATTTTCTTCTGTTTAACCCATTCTGTTGTTGATTTACTTCTATGCTTTGGGTCATTGTCCTGTTGTAACACCCATCTTCTGTTGAGCTTCAGCTGGTGGACAGATGGCCTTAAGTTCTCCTGCAAAATGTCTTCATAAACTTGGGAATTCATTTTTCCTTCGATGATAGCAATCCGTCCAGTCCACCACCGTACTTCACAGTTGGGATGAGGTTTTGATGTTGGTGTGCTGTGCCTCTTTTTCTCCACATATAGTGTTGTGTGTTTCTTCCAAACAACTCAACTTTAGTTTCATCTGTCCACAGAATATTTTGCCAGTACTGCTGTGGAACATCCAGGTGCTCTTGTGCAAACTGTAAACGTGCAGCAATGTTTTGCTTGGATAGCAGTGGCTTCCTCTGTGGTATCCTCCCATGAAATCCATTCTTGTTTAGTGTTTTACATATCATAGATTCGCTAACAGGGATGTTAGCATATGCTAGAGACTTTTGTAAGTCTTTAGCTGACACTCTAGGAGTCTTCTTCACCTCATTGAGCAGTCTGCGCTGTGCTCTTGCAGTCATCTTTACAGGACGGCCACTCCTAGGGAGAGCAGCAGCAGTGCTGAACTTTCTCCATTTATAGACAATTTGTCTTACCGTGGACTGATGAACAGCAAGGCTTTTGGAGATACTTTTATAACCTTTTCCAGCTTTATGCAAGTCAACAATTCTTAATCGTAGGTCTTCTGAGAGCTCTTTTGTGTGAGGCATAATTTACACCAGGCAATGCTTCTTGTGAAAAGCAAACCCAGAACTGGTGTGTTTTTTATAGGACAGGGCAGCTGTAACCAACACCTCCAATCTCATCTCATTGATTGGACTCCAGTTGGCTGACACCTCACTCCAATTAGCTTTTGGCGATGTGATTAGTCTAGGGGTTCACATACTTTTTCCACCTGCACTATGAATGTTTACATGGTGTGTTCAATAACAACATGGTAACATTTAATTCGTTGTATGTTATTAGTTTAAGCAGAGTGTGATTGTCTATTGTTGTGACTTAGATGAAGATCAGATCACATTTTATGACCAATTTGTGCAGAAATCCATATCATTCCAAAGGGTTCACATACTTTTGCTTGCAACTCTATATAGTACAAATTGGGTCCAAAGTGTCAGTTTGTGTGGCCACCATTATTTTCCAGCACTGAGTTAACCCTCATGGGCATGATGTCACCAGAGTGTCACAGGTTGCCACTGGAGTCCTCTTCCACTCCTCCATGATGACATCAAGGAGCTGGTGGATGTTAGAGACCTTGCGTTTGAGGATGCCCCACAGATCAATAGGGTTTAGGTCTGGAGACATGCTTGGCCAGTCCATCACCTTTACCTCCAGCTTCTTTAGCAAGGAAGTGGTCATCTTGGAGGTGTGTTTGGGTTCGTTATCATGTTGGAATACTGCCCTGCGGCCCAGTCTCCGAAGGGAGGGGATCATGCTCTGCTTCAGTATGTCACAGTACATGTTGGCATGTGTGGAGCACAGGCGGGAGCCGGCGTATGTGTGGAGCACAGGAGGGAGCCGGCGTATGTGTGGAGCACAGGAGGGAGCCGGCGTATGTGTGGAGCACAGGAGGGAGCCGGCGTATGTGTGGAGCACAGGAGGGAGCCGGCGTATGTGTGGAGCACAGGAGGGAGCCGGCGTATATATGTTTGTTTATTATCTACTTTAATGAAGAAAACCTTAGAATACAAATCGAATACAGAAACCTGATATTTGCAATTAATTCTATAGGACTAGTGACCTCATTAAAAGGCAACTCGTAATTGCTTTTATGTAGATGTTACAACAAAATGGCTCAAAATTACAATGGTCAGTCCTATTAGTCAGTCTTTCTGATCAATCCACAAAGAGGTTGAAAAGTCATCTCAATGAGAGATTGTTGCATTTAATTAATGATCAGTCCCTGAGGCATTATTTTTGGTGCAACTGACTGCACATACTCAGACCCAGGCCACTGCACAGAAAACAAGGAAGGGGCTGATTAATAATTAAATGCAACAATCTCATTAAGAAAGATGTAATCCTTGTGGGTAAAAGGCTGACCAACAGTTCAAAATTGCAAACTTCAATCTAATTTATTAACAACATTCAGTTGATAAATTACATTATACCATACTAGCAACCTCTGTTATGTCACAGGAACTTGCAGATTTAGTCTTTAATTGCTTGACAATGACCTGTACTAAGGCTGGAGAGCCCTGCACTGATGTCTTGAAGCAAAACCTATTCAACAACTGCTTGACATGTACAGGGGTGAATACATTTTTTTAACATGACCTATACATTGTAATACACAAATTCCTTTCACATGTTAAAACAAAAGTGACCACCAGAGGGTGCTGTAATAACAAGTCTCAACCCTGATGTCATGCAGTGACCAGCACTTACTATAAATTGTAAAAAAAAAAAAAAGGGTACAGTGAAAGTGTTTTTTTCTTCTTTTGTTGCATTTGAACGAGAAAATGTAATAATGTATCACTGTGTTTTCTTTTTTCAAATGATGCTCTCAAAGCAGAAAAAGATCTTCATATATTGAGGTGGCTTGTCCCTGTCAGCCAATGAGGACCACTGATTAATAGGTACATAATAAAACCTTCTATACAATACTGTAAATACAGTACGTTTGGCTTTCAGTTGTATATGTTCTGTACATGTCACTAAGTGCATTGTGTTTAGGTATTATTTACCTTACATGGGCACATTTATATATAAATGACTGTGCTGCGAGTCGCACGTATAAGATTAAATAAATGTAATTTACTACATACAGTGTATGCAGGAGAGAGAGCCACTAAGTGCACTACTGGCTCATCAATACTCTACAATAGGACAACCTAAAGATGTGATCACATGCGGCTGCTCATATACAGGGACTGGGCCTTGCACCATCGCAACTAGGAACGTGATCAGTTATTAAATAATTACACACACAGCTAATAAACAGGGCTTGGTAAAGATTTCACCCCCCATAAAACACAGACCATCACTCTCCAGAGTAAATCACTGCATTTCATTGGAATTCAATGAGGCTGAAAACGGCACCAGATTAGTTTGGTTTCTGGTCATAGATTTAATCATCTAAATGAACACTGTACTAGTAAGATAGTAAATACATTACTGTGACTAATGCAAGGTGGCCTTTATTATTTGACACTAGGAAGAGCATGTTATAGGGTCAGGCAAATGGCACCACTTATAAAAGACCATTCAGTACATACCATTAGATCTTCAAGCACATTTAAAGGCTAATAATATAATATTAAAGTAAGGTTGCACATATAAAAATAAATACTGACTTCTTAAAAACAAACCAGGTAACAAAGTTGTTTATCTTACTGTATACTACATCACAGTGCAGCATTACAATTGGAGGACCTACTGTCATACGTACATCAAATAAACTAGAGAAAGATTGGTGTCATGCTGTGAAGCAGTTTCATGGAGCCTATAAAGCTACCATGAAAACTGAAGGGACAACGTTCACATACAAGGAACAGTCACTGAGTGCACTTTGTGTTTTGAAATGAACACTCTGCTCACGTATGCTTGTCATGGTACCAGCCCCAGCGCGTTCTGTGGGTAGGTGTACATGAAACAGCGAGCATATGCTAAGAGTGTCTGCGTCTTCATTTCCAGTTAGGTCAAATGTTCTAACAAAATCTTCTGGCAACTCCCTGTTCCCTCCTCCAATAGATAAACAAACACATCCTCATAACCCACCTATCAGGAAGTACAAAATGAAAAAAATCAGAATCCATGTCCTTACACAGTTACTAATGCGGTTACATACTTCACAAACAAGAGCTTTTTTCTACACAATGGTCCTTAAATTGGTATTTTATGATGAATTTTGCCAAAACCAGACCTGCCTGTGAGGGAAGATGTCACTTTCCCTTTACCCCTTTGCATATATTACTTGAGAGATAGAGCAAGTGCCGCTTGTAGGCCATCATGCAACATTACATATAGAAGAAACAAACGACTAGCGAGTGGAGGCAAGCCCACACGGGAAGTAGCCAGACATGATAACATAATTGTATAAAAGAGTGCATTTCTTTTTATTTATTTACAACACAGGTATTTAAATTTCCAGAATACGTCTTAACTATTAAACAGATTGTTCTAAGTATTACAAACAACCACTAAAATCCCACATTCACAATATGCTTTTGAAGACTTAATAATAGGAAAACATTTGTTTTTGTTAAAATCCTTTAATATATTACCAAATATAAGCCATTAACCACTGTGGGTAGCCATTGCAATGCTATGTTGTTCTACTGACTACCAGATTTCCATTAGTCTTACTGAAAGCATGGACCATGATGCTGGTCACATTTGTGAAACAGATTTGATATGTTCTACATTCATGGACACATCCCACTTGTATAAGAAATAAAAATGTAAGCTCCCTTGAAAGAATAATAAAACTAAGGACTGGATTTTTAATGCCACCTCCATTTGTAAAGTGACAGAAAACGTGACATTTATAGAAGAATTAAAAAAACACCCATAAAATAAACATAACTACAATTTGTTGAAACTAAAAAAAAAAAATATTTTTATGGGTATTTTTTATTTCTGCAATAACTGCGGCCTTTTCTGTGTTATATTAGTTCTTCAACAGCATACAGAAAACATGTGACCCCAGTGGCCCTTTATGTGAATATATTCATCAGACGATCAAAAACTGAAATAAAAAAACAGATTCGGTCCCTAGTTTAACAAATGTTTTTCTTTTTTTTTTTTTTTTTATATTACTTCAATTAAGCCAATACAGACAAATGCTTTTTTTGTTTTTGTTTTAATATATATTTTTTTTCTTTAAAACCCAATCCCCACAAAAATAAAAGATACACCAAACATTTTTTCCATAGGGGGGTTGTTGCATGACCACTTGTATCTAAAAACACAATTCCTACATCTCCTATACAGGCTCTGGAGCGATGGTGTCAAGTTTTTTTTCTGGTTTGTATGAAATCATTAAAAAAAAAAAATTGAGTCCCCCCCCCCCCCACCCCAACTTCTCCAAAACCGCCCCACCGTACTTTCCTTTGATTCCATGCCACAAAGATAAAAATCGCAATAACTTCAAACTAATTCCTTACTGTCCCGAGGATTAGAGGGTAAAAGGCTCTGGCGTTCGCAGAGGTTGTTCTTAATATTTGATGTGGAGGATGAAATAAGGTGATTTGATGGCGGGATAATAATAATTACAATGAGGTTGGAAATAGTACCAGGGGGAGGTAAACAACTGCTTACAAAAATTAAAAAAAATAAAAGAAGAAGGATAATGACAAAACAAAAAAAAGTAACGGAAAAAAAAAATTAAGAAAACATTTTAGATCGACGAATGACCCCCGGTCTGTTCCTGATAAACTTCAATGACATCCTCCTCTTCCATTCCCAGCTGAAAACAAAACAGATTAATGTCAGAATGTGGACAACAGTATTGGTTCTGCAGCATTCTTATGCAAATGAGTGGTTCCTGAATACTAATTAGGATTACAGACGGTCTCTGGTGGCAAAGAAATAGTCCCTTTAAGGTTATCATGAAGTTATATCCACTCTAGTTTTACCATATTGAGACACACATTAGCATAAATTAATAGCACAATCCATGCTGAAAAGCCAAGGAATTACTTACTGCAAAGAAAAAAAGACTAGTAAATGCACTTTAAGATGAAACACATTTCTTGTTTGAGCGACAGTATCCCTTTAATACGCCCTGGAAATTTCACTTTCACATAAAGTATCCAGTTGGTTTAGATATTAAAAATAGAAGACAAAATGATCAGCCTCTGATCAAAATGTCATGAAGAGGACATGGAGGTAGGTCACGGTGCCGATCCTCTTCCATCAGCAGATCTGCATGGCAGTATACCGTAATTAATATTACACTACAATATTTTATCCACCTACCTCTTTCGGAGTCTGGTGGTCTGAGATCCTCTGCCCTTCAAACAGAAACCTAAGCGAATTCATAGGAACACCCTAAAAATAAATAAGTAATTAAAATTACTTTAAAAAAAGAGAAAAGAAAAAAAAGGAGAGAGAGAGGAGAGGAGAGAGAGAGGAGAGGAGAGAGAGAGGAGAGGAGAGGAGAGAGAGAGGAGAGGAGAGAGGAGAGGAGAGGAGAGGAGAGAGAGAGAGGAGAGGAGAGAGAGAGAGAGGAGAGGAGAGAGAGAGAGGAGAGGAGAGGAGAGAGAGAGAGAGAGAGGAGAGAGAGAGAGAGAGAGAGAGGAGAGAGAGAGAGAGAGAGAGAGAGAGAGAGAGGAGAGGAGAGAGGAGAGGAGAGAGAGAGAGGAGAGAGAGAGAGAGAGAGGAGAGAGAGAGAGGAGAGGAGAGAGAGAGAGGAGAGGAGAGAGAGAGAGGAGAGGAGAGAGAGGAGAGGAGAGAGAGAGAGGAGAGGAGAGGAGAGAGAGAGAGAGGAGAGGAGAGAGAGAGAGGAGAGGAGAGGAGAGAGAGAGAGAGGAGAGGAGAGAGAGAGAGAGGAGAGGAGAGGAGAGAGAGAGAGAGAGGAGAGGAGAGAGAGAGAGGAGAGGAGAGAGAGAGAGGAGAGGAGAGAGAGAGAGGAGAGGAGAGGAGAGAGAGAGGAGAGGAGAGAGAGAGGAGAGGAGAGAGAGAGGAGAGGAGAGAGAGAGGAGAGGAGAGAGAGAGGAGAGGAGAGAGAGAGGAGAGGAGAGAGGAGAGGAGAGAGGAGAGGAGAGAGGAGGAGGAGAGAGGAGGAGGAGAGAGGAGGAGGAGAGAGGAGGAGGAGGAGAGAGGAGGAGGAGAGAGGAGGAGGAGGAGAGAGGAGGAGGAGGAGAGAGGAGGAGGAGGAGAGAGGAGGAGGAGAGAGGAGGAGGAGAGAGGAGGAGGAGAGAGGAGGAGGAGAGAGGAGGAGGAGAGAGGAGGAGGAGAGAGGAGGAGGAGAGAGGAGGAGGAGAGAGGAGGAGGAGAGAGGAGGAGGAGAGAGGAGGAGGAGAGGAGAGAGACACATCAAAGTAACCCAGACTCTTTTGGAAACACTATTTACATAAACCTATAGCTCCTCCAGAGTAAAGTGTTTCCGTTTCTAAGTTTGGAGTAAGTTTGTCCGCGGTTATCTATGTAGTTTGGAAAGAATTGTCACAAGTCTGTGAAGTAACTGACTAATAACATTGGTAGTTATGCAAGGATAAAATAATTTTAAAGAATTTTGTATTTTAATTCTAGCAGTCCCCACTTGTGTATAGAGGGTATCCTAGGACCAATGCCAGTCCCTGACACTTTATCTCCCAATGCTCAGGGATGAGGAGAGCCCAACACTTTATATAAACTAGCATTGTACTCTATTCAAATTAGTGCAAATCCAGATAAAACTTCAGTCAGTCCCATGAAGTATCTCCTTGATCTCACAGCCAGCCCTGGACCAGCCGGGCCCCAGACCAAAGGCTGAGCAACATTGCTCTAGAGCACGGTTTCTTGGCCTGGAGTGGGAGGGTGATTCTTCTGCAACTCTTTAGTCTTGTTGTGGCAGCCTTTCAATAGAATTATCAACATCCAAATGTGCTCACAGATGACTAATCATCAGATGAAATCATAAGGTCTCTACATTCATTTGGATTTAGTGCAATGCTACATTTCTTTTTTTCCTAACAGCATTACTCAAGTGGGAGGGATCTTCGATGTAGATACACCCTCTATTCAGTTCTCTTGAAAGGTTGCCACAATATTGTTCTTCTTATGATCAAATTGAAGTGCAGTTCGAAGCAATAACATTTTTTGGAGCGTGAAATAGATTCCAAGTCACCCATTGTCTACAACTGGATGCAGTACTTTGCTTCTCCATAAGACCAGTCTATAGGTCTATAACCTTATCCATTCATAATACAATCCAAACTAAGCCAGCAAGTGCTAATCTTCTCCCAATCAAGTCCCAAGGCATCAGTAAAACTGTCCTGGGCCAAGCAAGAAATGCTCCAAAACAGGCCTTCTGTGCGACCGACTAGATACCCTTTATCAGACTGGTACTAGTGACATTGGAGTATAAATGCTTGCAGCAGAGGTAATAAAAGCCACAGTTGTGTAAGGTGTAAGATCACTGGATTGGAATGCTGCACAGGTTAAAACAAGAAAGCAACACTAGCTCAAGCCCATCAGTATTGTGTGAGAGAGGAGGTTTATAAACTCTGTGGGCAGACAGCAATAAAGATGTATTATTGATTGTTATTAAAGGGACACAACAGTGATTCCAAATATGGCATAATTTAAGATTAAGTAATAACAAACACTTTACCAGTTGAATGCTATGTAACAATTCCATTTTCCTATAGTAAACCAAGATTGAAGTTTGCCATATAAGAACATTTATTCTGCATTACACTGCAATGTATTTTATTTACATTTATACTTAGCATCTTTATCCAAATGCACATTACATAGTTAGAACATTGAACATAATTTTGGTTTGCTGCTGAAATATTGCAATGGGCCAGAGGCAAGATGGATGCAAAAGGTCAAGTTGGGAGATCAAAAACAGGTTGTTGGTCAGTTGTGTCCGGCTCTCCATGACCCTATGGATCACATCACGTCAGGCACATATTTTGTCTGGATGTGCTTATCCATAAGAGTTTCATGGCAAAGATACTGGAGTGAGTTGCCAGTTCCTTCTCCAGTGAACCATGATTTGTCTGACCTCTCTTCTATGACCTGTCCATCTTGGATTTGTAAACAAGGCTTACGAATATGAAGAGGCAGCAGAAGTAAACAAGAAACCAATGGAATTGGGTAATGTGGGTTGTGAGGGCAACATTGAACATGAGCAGAGGCATTTTGGATTTGTTGGAGTGGGGTGCATGTATAAGCTGAAAGACTGATGAGAGAAAAAGAAATGGGATGCTAATCAGGATTGAACAGCAGTGAGGCAAGAGGAGATGCAAGAGGATTTATCTGGTGTGAATGTAGGGAAAGACAATAAGATCTGGGCGTCATGAGCAAATAATTGATAGAAGTTAAAGTGGGAAATAAATGCCTCTTTGGGTAATGTAGAGGGAGAAAAGTAAGGGTCCAAGGAGGAATCCCTGAGGGACCCTGAGGATGGGAAGGTAATTTTGTTTTGTTTTTTTTAATAACACCACTGCTGTATAACTAGTTAGATAAGACTGGAGCCGTGAGAGGAGTGCCCACAATACCAATGCTGACGAGGGTTAAAAGGGGTATAAGATGATGTACTGTATCTAAGCAGCTGACAGATCAAGCAAGATGAGGATGGAGAAAAGTCCAGCATGGGATGTTTCAGACAAGTAGTTCTGGACAGAGAAGAGCGCAGATTGACATGGCCAAATAATTGACGTGAAACCAAATTGACATAGGAAATGTAGTGAATGGGACGTTAGAAAGCCAGTAGAGAGAGATTGTCTGCAACTCCTAGGACTAAAAGTATCAAGTGAGGGATTCTTAAGCAGAGGAGTGATGACTGTTTATTTTAGGAAAAGTGGGTAGTTGCCAGTCGATAGGGAAGAAATTAAGAGGGAGATGCAATTGAGGAGGATGAGAGACATGGCACTATGGAAACAGGGATTGGAGCCCATCGATGGTCAAACTTTTAAAGTCATGGCACTTACGTCAGGTAACATACCAAAACATTTGCGGGACCAACCAGTAATCAGAAAAAATTGGGTTAAGATGGAAAAGTTAATCTGTGAAACTCCCCAGTTGTACATATTCATAAACTTCCCACAATTTCCAAGATGTTCTGGTAGGAAATTTACTAATTTCATATTTTGTAGGACATTATTGCTATCAACTATTTTAAGAACTGTTAAATTACATATTGTAACAGCTTGTAGTACACTTGGAGAAATGTATCTATATATCTCAAAAATCTCTTTACCGCTTTATGGAAAAAAAAGTGGGCTCGCTAGATACTAGGATCCTTAACCAGACTCCCTGGGTCAGGAGGTGTCTCCCTCTCTCTTCTATTCTCCTTTATCTTCAGTTTTATGTTTGGTTTTTATGCTGTTCTCAATACTTTTTTTTTTTTTTTTACTATGTCTTGGTATGTTTGTATTTGAAATTTAAAAAGAACAAATTGACTTTGGACTTATTATTGACTATTTATAAAACCCCATATCAGTTATATTTATTACAGGCACTGCAAGCTCTTTACATCAAGATGTAACCATTGTCCATGTCTGTATATGTGTAATATAATGTATATAATTTTAAGGCCTTTTCTCATTCAATAAAATAAATAATTATAAAGAAAAAAATTGGCCTCTAGCATATGGAAAGTCAGATTTTAGGCGATCACATATAGATATAAATGATAACAATGTTTTTTCGTTTCGCCTATGTCTCTAGGGCTTGCCATGTTGGCCTCGGTCCCTAGCCCCCCTGTCCCATTGTGTATGTCTGAGGTGGGAGAACGTTGTACATTTGCCAGAACCACAAGGACCAGTAGGAAGTGGCCCGTTGTGCTGTGTGCCTAAAATGATGCAGTCTACCAGTTACATAATTACGATGACTATGGGCATTATCCATATACATTACATCCATCTGTAACTCCTCTGACTCACCTGCCTCTGACAGTATGACTCTTTCAGTTTCTTAAGATGTGTCGTCATCTTTACCTTGAAGTGAATTTCGCTGCTGTCCTGGAAACAGAGTAGAGAGACTGTTAAATCACTTCTATACAAATCCAACATCTATTTATTTAGACTGGTCTAAATCTTGCATCACCATCAGCTAGATGTTCAGCCACTAGTACCTCTCCAATTTCTAATCAGCATCTCTTCTATGGTGACAAGACAGACCCACCATCCACAGAAATATAATGACATAATTTATTAGGTGCTTGCAATTTGGTTTAACTTAATGCAGAGCTTGCAAATTGTTTCAGTATTTGCAGACTGGTTAAAAAAAAAAAAAAAAAAGGTAGCTATCAACTTTCTTCACTGATCAGAATTAGCCTTCAATAAAGAAACAATTTTAAAACCGGTCTCCTAAATGCCAGCCTGATGGCTGGATATGGCCCTCTAAATGTTTATCATAAATCACGGTTAGGTTTTCCACTACAGGTTTCATTTAAAGGGCCACTGTAATTGGAGGTCCGCAACAATGGCGGAGGCAGCTTTGCCAAGTAAGCACTGCTAAATTTTCAGGTACAAAATGATCAACACAATGGTCTACATCCACTGCAGACATGCTGTGTTAAATTGGTTTCTCTTGGTAACAACCTTTTGCTTTGGGGCAGCCTATGATTACTTGGCCTCTTATCTAATCAGATTATACCTAAAAATTTTTAGCAAAGTCTCTCAGCTCCCTATGACCTTATCAGTGGAGAGACAATAGGCTAAATTAATATTACTATTATGGTTAAATATATATATTTTTTAAATCAATGCAGAATTAAAACCAATAAAATCCCTTTTATTAGAAAATTACAGTGGTCTGGGTATGATACATTCAGAGAGGTTTACCTGTCCGATGACTTTTAGTTTAATATAATCTCCACCTTCTTTCTTATCACCTAAATCCTCGCTGGATGGTTTGGCTTCCTATAAAATAGAGATTATAAGAAAGGTAAGAAGTTAAATGACTGAAACAAACAAAATAAAAAACAAACATATATCCTACATTTTTATATATACACGCTCAACAAGCTTCTGCTTAATTAAATCATCGGAACATCCTTGTGTTTATCACAGACATTCTAGAAGCGCTAAAGAATATCTTTATAGAATAAGACAGACCCCCTTGCCCCCATTGTTTATTCCAGCATACATAGATACATTTAAAGTCATATGAAATAATAATCGCCCAGGTCCAATTTCCTTACTGAGAGCACTAACCTTTTACTGGCCAATCCTACCATCACTTCAAGCCACTACAAATAAATGATACCATTCACATTTACCAAGCTGTGAACACTGCACGTTGCTTGTTTATTGAACAGTTTTGTAAATAACAATTATCAGAACATTTAACAAAAAAAATACAATATTACTCCTCATTTCATTGTTGCCACTGGGGAATACGCTACTAGGAAATGGTTTATGGAGCATAAGGTCAGAGCGGGTACACGCGGAGCATAAGGTCAGAGCGGGTACACGCGGAGCATAAGGTCAGAGCGGGTACACGCGGAGCATAAGGTCAGAGCGGGTACACGCGGAGCATAAGGTCAGAGCGGGTACACGCGGAGCATAAGGTCAGAGCGGGTACACGCGGAGCATAAGGTCAGAGCGGGTACACGCGGAGCATAAGGTCAGAGCGGGTACACGCGGAGCATAAGGTCAGAGCGGGTACACGCGGAGCATAAGGTCAGAGCGGGTACACGCGGAGCATAAGGTCAGAGCGGGTACACGCGGAGCATAAGGTCAGAGCGGGTACACGCGGAGCATAAGGTCAGAGCGGGTACACGCGGAGCATAAGGTCAGAGCGGGTACACGCGGAGCATAAGGTCAGAGCGGGTACACGCGGAGCATAAGGTCAGAGCGGGTACACGCGGAGCATAAGGTCAGAGCGGGTACACGCGGAGCATAAGGTCAGAGCGGGTACACGCGGGGCATAAGGTCAGAGCGGGTACACACACTTTTCTGACCACAATGTCCATTTAAGCAATATAAGACTTAAAAATAGAGCTAGGGATTCAAAACTCATTGTACAAGCATCTTTTATTCTAGTAACTTTATTAGGGGTTACAAATGCACTGGGATCCTGAGCTCCTAAAAAGGTTGTTTGGTTGAGTCCTAATAACTTAACTCAATGTATATTGTATCTGTATTAAAAAAAAAGGCTTCCTTCCAGGTTCTTATACACAGCCTGCATTGCTCTTCTAACAAAATGTTCCTGGCTCCTAGATTTAAGATCTGTCCAGCCCTGTATTAAGTTTTTTTCCCCCTTATATCTGAAACCGATTGAAATTACTGTGCAAGCAATTTATATTGCTGAGCATGTTGCAACCATTTGCACATTTTGTACATTAAGAGCAGCCCTGTTTAATAGACTGGTTTACAAATGAGCTTTGTGTCCTTTGAACACAAGTATTTAGCACGGACAAATGAGCCATACTGCAGCACGCTCAGGCAACTGACAATGGGTTAAACTCTGCTCATTATTCCCACATTTTGTGATATATCCTTGGATGCTAAGGAACGGTTGAAGATTCTCAGCCCCCCCCACCCCCCTCCAAGCAGTGAGCAGACTGGCTTCCCTTGTTCTATAGTCTGTTCACGCTTTTCAATGTCCTTTCATAACTAGTGTTGCTGATTCAGCCTTACGTGGAGCGGCTTCTAGAGAGTGTGGAATCAGCAGGTACACGATGGAGCAAAGCAGAGGAAAAATGTTCTACATGGGAATGAGAGTCTGCAGGGGGAAGAGAGATGAGCGGCACAAGACTGCCAGCGGGCACCTTCACTTAATGATCGGTACCCACTGATATAATAATATAATTAGGAACACACAGTTTAATAAATATGAGGGTGCTCCTAGAAATAAATATCACTATAGTACCAAAAGAAGAAGATTCCTGAATAGGGCACACTTCATTCAACCTGATCTCAGAAGAGAATGAATATTAAAAACATAACTTTTAATGAATATAAATAAAAGTAAATAAAAATGAAAACCTCTTAATAAAAACCAAAATATAGACAAGTATGAACTGTATCAGAAGGACAATACATATTTTCCTATACTCTGTGTTATAATCCAAAACCGTAAAGATATCTAGCCAGATTAAAATATACAGTGCTGAATTGTGAACACAAAAATATAAATTGTTAATATATACAGTATATCCCTTTCTGATCGATTCATGAAAATGACAAAAAAATACACATGCACTGGGGATCTACAATCTCTCCCTCGGTAAAAAAATATGGTGGATTCTGCCATTGTAAGTTCCAAGTTGACAAACAAAACAGAAGGATGAGCCCTGGCAGGACAACTCTTCCCCCCAAGCCACGTATAGACTAGGAACAAGCAGAGTCACTAAGATATTCTCTAAAAATGTTTTTATGTCCATGGCTTACAACATTATTAGTTTGTTGAATACTTGACAAACATATGACGTTTTTCCTAATCTATAGAGAGTATATTGTCAATAAAAATATTAAGTGTCTACGTGATTCAGGGATTTGTGCCAGTTCAGATATATTTAAGCTGCGATGTGTCCGATATCCCCTGTGCTCTACTCACTACATGTAGAGAAAGTCTTCCCTGGAAGTGCACGCATCACACAATTTATTAATAGACCTGGATTGGCTGAAAACCCTTCACATCACCACTCTCTCATTGCAAGTCTGCAGATCCCCAGATGCTTCACCAACCAATAAACACATATACACCACATTGTACCACTATATCCCCTTACCTGGATGCGTTTTCTCCACCCCTGTGTATATGCATATTACTGGTAACTAGGGCTTCCAATACTTGACTGAATATATTTTCTTTAAATTTATGAAATCTATGGACATGAGTGTACACATATCTAAATGGGTCAGCTGTTTATAGGATAAATAAATATAAAAGAATACAAGGTGTACAATATACAAAAACAAAGATAAGTCAATGACCGTTTACAGTACTTATCCGCCCTCTTCTAGAGAGAAATGTAGGTGTCTATGCAGTAGGACTTGTAGAAGTTCTACATAAAGAGGATTTCCAGCAAAAATATCCTCAGGGCCTGGAAGGAATCCTTCATAGAGATGCATTATACTTTGAAAAAAAATATTTAGCAGCCTGCAATACAAATATGCAAGCCCTGCCTACTAGGAAATTCCCATCTGGCTATGATTATGATGCAAGTCAGGATCCTAACCCTACAGCAGGTAACAACATTAGATCACATTTAGGGGTACACCAGGGTAGTGAAAACAAACTGAGGTAAAAGATAAGGCTAGATAATTTTAGCACTTACGGCTTCCTAGATTTGTTGAGACCAGAATTAGATCCAAATGTAATAAGAGCTTGCAGTAAGTATAATGCAGCAAGGTAAATTCTGCTGAAAGAGGCTAAAAGTTCCATAACAAGGGAATCACAGCAGCGCTGCACACAACCCCAGAACAGCAGAACAGATACTACAGCACGGTTTGACATGTCCAGTAAGCCAGGGAGACACAGCACCCACAATTTTGCTGCTGGCTTCTAATTTGTGCATGTATTATGCCCACATTTCTATGTACATTTCTTTACCTGGCTCCTAAAATAAATTATCTTCATAATCCTAGCACACAAATATGTCAACCCTGGTTTTATATATCTAAATACATGCTCCATTCTTTGACTCCTAAAAAAAATTAAAATGTACCGACTCCTTGGAATTCAGACTGGCTACTAAGTAAGTTTGAGATAAATGTGTCAACCCATGTCCTAGAAATGAGCAAATTAACAATAATAAAAATAAACATATTTAATGAGTTTCAGGGCCTATGTTGCTTTATTTTTTTCAAAACCATTATTATTCCATTGTCTGGCTCCTAAAAATGATTGGATGGCTCCCAACTAACCTGAGATTTAGATATTTTTGCAAACTCCTGTACAAAGGGGCTGGATACTGGCCATAAGACAGACATTAGGAGACCTAATACTCCCATGTATATCATTGCCCGAGGAGATTATTAAAGAGAGACACCAATCCTACAGAACGCTGTCTCCTACAGCAATTGTTTTGTTGAGCCTTGGCACAGATTTCTACTTTGTAGTTGTGGTTAAGTGAAGCATTTACAGACGTCTGATCTCCCACAATCAATCCAGCGCTGAAGCTACATTACACCCCACTACATTTGTACAAATCAAACCCATGATCCTCTATTAGGAAGAAAAGCTAGGGATACAACTCAATACATTGTGTCCTAATTAATGTAAATTAATCTATAATTTCTGCAAATATTTTAATCCATACCTCCTATTTGTGATTTTTTTTATTTGTCAACCAATCTCAAAACAATATAGAATGTATTTGCGTGCACAAAAACAAATAATCATAGAAAAACATGTAGGAAAAAATAAATAAACAAAAGATTAAAATGTTAAAAAATAGTCACAAATGTATACAAAAACATATGTAAAAATAAGGAAAGATAAGGTTAAAACTTGCAGTTAAGTAGCTAGTTATTCCATGTATTCTTACTTTGCACATATACACTCTTTGTGAGAACTATACATGGATACATTATCTACATACAATTTGTACTTACTATTAAAATGTCCCGACAATTATTAAATAAAACAGATAGTGGTCAATGTAGTCTAAATATCTTTTTAGTCTGGTAGAGCGAACAACTTATCACAAATCTAAGTAGGTTGGTAAGTCGTTCTGCTCATTCAGGAAGCAGAGGCACAAACCGGTCTCCTTTGCCATCAGAAACACAACACAAGATCCTTATTACTGACAAAGAACACAGTATCAGAAAGGAAAATCATTGTGTGGGTAATTAAAGTCTCAGGACGTGTTCCTCACGGGATCATGTCTATTACAACACGTTCACGTATATCAGACAAACTGAAACAAACCCCATAAGACTAGTGTTTCCTTCCACTACAGATGTGTGGACGTAATATATAAACAACATGTTTACAACACCCTCATACACACCTTGTTTACACATATTAACAGCAAGTCAGTGTAACTATTTAAAGATCAGTCAGGACCAGGTTCCCCTCACTGTACAGATGTGTGGACCCTCAGTGCATATGATATACAGACGGGTACTAATAACATGACTTATGTGCGTGTATATCATATTTACATATAACTCCCCACAGTTCCTCTACAGGACACCATGTCTACAGCTCCTCGCCATAACATTATCATTACACAGCTACTGTATATAACATGTTTACACATGAAAAAACAACTCTTTATTTAAGTCATACTTGCCCAGATTTTCCTCATAGTATTGATGTGTGGACCTTATGTGTATATGACACACTTATGCCACATATTAATAGAGCCCTTCTGTATAACATGTTTACACAAACCTCTGTATAACAGCATGGTAGCTGATTCCAAATCTATATGACATAATGCTACATACCTCCTCTAAATAACACCATTCTTCTACAGAACACCATTCTTCTACAAATGCAACATGTTTACACATCTCCTCTACATAACACTAGCTTTATACCGCTCCTCCATAACATGTTTACACATCTCCTCTATATAACACTAGCTTTATACCGCTCCTCCATAACATGTTTACACATCTCCTCTATATAACACTAGCTTTATACCGCTCCTCCATAACATGTTTACACATCTCCTCTATATAACACTAGCTTTATACCGCTCCTCCATAACATGTTTACACATCTCCTCTATATAACACTAGCTTTATACCGCTCCTCCATAACATGTTTACAGATACCATGTTTACAAAGATCCTCTAAATAATACATCAACAGGTTTACACAGCTCCTCCATATACCATGTCTACACATATACCATGTCTACACATATACCATGTCTACACATATACCATGTCTACACATATACCATGTCTACACATATACCATGTCTACACATATACCATGTCTACACATATACCATGTCTACACATATACCATGTCTACACATATACCATGTCTACACATATACCATGTCTACACATATACCATGTCTACACATATACCATGTCTACACATATACCATGTCTACACATATACCATGTCTACACATATACCATGTCTACACATATACCATGTCTACACATAAACCATGTCTACACATAAACCATGTCTACACATATACCATGTCTACACATATACCATGTCTACACATATACCATGTCTACACATATACCATGTCTACACATATACCATGTCTACACATATACCATGTCTACACATATACCATGTCTACACATATACCATGTCTACACATATACCATGTCTACACATATACCATGTCTACACATATACCATGTCTACACATATACCATGTCTACACATATACCATGTCTACACATATACCATGTCTACACATATACCATGTCTACACATATACCATGTCTACACATATACCATGTCTACACATATACCATGTCTACACATATACCATGTCTACACATATACCATGTCTACACATATACCAGGTCACTGTAAATCTCTAACCGTCACACAGGCCCATGTCTCCCTCACAGTACAGATGTGTGGTCATCAGTCTATGACATGTACGTCACATCACCAGACCCCCTGTATACTATGCTCACACACCTCTATATAACACCATGGCACCCTGTGCCCCTCACTGTATGACATGTACTTCACGTCACTAGAGCCCTCTGTATACTATACTCACACACCTCTATATGACAACATGGCACCCCGTGCCTCTCACTGTATGACATGTACATCACATCACTAGACCCCTCTGTATACTATACACACACACACACCTATATATATATATATATATATATATATATATATATATATATATATATATATATATATATATATATATATATATATATATATATATATATATATATATATATATATATATAACACCATGGCACCCTGTGCCCATCACTGTATGACATGTACATCACATCACTAGACCTCTATATAACACCATGGCACCCTGTGCCCCTCACTGTATGACATGTACGTCACATCACCAGAGCCCTCTGTATACTATACTCACACACCTCTATATAACTCCATGACACCCTGTGCCCATCACTGTATGACATGTACGTCACATCACTAGACCCCTCTGTATACTATACTCACACACCTCTATATAACACCATGGCACCCTGTGCTCCTCACTGTATGACATGTACGTCACATCACCAGAGCCCTCTGTATACCATACTCACACACCTCTATATAACACCATGGCACCCTCACTGTATGACATGTACGTCAAATCACCAGAGCCCTCTGTATACTATACTCACACACCTCTATATAACATCATGGCACCCTGTGCCCCTCACTGTATGACATGTACGTCACATCACCAGAGCCCTCTGTATACCATACTCACACACCTCTATATAACACCATGGCACCCTCACTGTATGACATGTACGTCAAATCACCAGAGCCCTCTGTATACTATACTCACACACCTCTATATAACACCATGGCACCCTGTGCCCATCACTGTATGACATGTACGTCACATCACTAGACCCCTCTGTATACCATACTCACACACCTCTATATAACACCATGGCACCCTGTGCCCCTCACTGTATGACATGTACGTCACATCACTAGACCCCTCTGTATACTATACTCACACACCTCTATATAACACCATGGCACCCTGTGCCCATCACTGTATGACATGTACGTCACATCACTAGACCCCTCTGTATACTATACTCACACACCTCTATATAACACCATGGCACCCTGTGCCTCTCACTGTATGACATGTACGTCACATCACCAGAGCCCTCTGTATACTATACTCACACACCTCTATATAACACCATGGCACCCTCACTGTATGACATGTACATCACATCACTAGAGCCCTCTGTATACTATACTCACACACCTCTATATAACACCATGGCACCCTGTGCCCCTCACTGTATGACATGTACGTCACATCACTAGACCCCTCTTTATACTATACTCACACACCTCTATATAACACCATGGCACCCTGTGCCCATCACTGTATGACATGTACGTCACATCACTAGACCCCTCTGTATACTATACTCACACACCTCTATATAACACCATGGCACCCTGTGCCTCTCACTGTATGACATGTACGTCATATCACTAGACCCCTCTGTATACTATACACACACACCTATATATAACACCATGGCACCCTGTGCCCATCACTGTATGACATGTACATCACATCACTAGACCTCTATATAACACCATGGCACCATGTGCCCCTCACTGTATGACATGTACTTCACGTCACTAGACCCCTCTGAATACCATACTCACACACCTCTATATAACACCATGGCACCCTGTGCCCCTCACTGTATGACATGTACGTCACATCACTAGACCCCTCTGTATACTATACTAACACCCCTCTATATATATATATATATATATATATATAACACCATGGCACCCTGTGCCCATCACTGTATGACATGTACGTCACATCACTAAACCCCTCTGTATACTATACTCACACACCTCTATATAACACCATGGCACCCTGTGCCCCTCACTGTATGACATGTACGTCACATCACCAGAGCCCTCTGTATACTATACTCACACACCTCTATATAACACCATGGCACCCTGTGCCCCTCACTGTATGACATGTACGTCACATAACCAGACCCCTCTGTATACTATACTCACACACCTCTATATAACACCATTGGACCCTGTGCCCCTCACTGTATGACATGTACGTCACATCACTAGACCCCTCTGTATACTATACTCACACACCTCTATATAACACCATGGCACCCTGTGCTCCTCACTGTATGACATGTACGTCACATCACCAGAGCCCTCTGTATACCATACTCACACACCTCTATATAACACCATGGCACCCTGTGCCTCTCACTGTATTACATGTACGTCAAATCACCAGAGCCCTCTGTATACTATACTAACACACCTCTATATAATACCATGGCACCCTGTGCCCATCACTGTATGACATGTACATCACATCACCAGACCCCTCTGTATACTATACTCACACACCTCTATATAACATCATGGCACCCTGTGCCCCTCACTGTATGACATGTACGTCACATCACCAGAGCCCTTTGTATACTATACTCACACACCTCTATATAACACCATGGCACCCTGTGCCCATCACTGTATGACATGTACATCACATCACCAGACCCCTCTGTATACTATACTCACACACCTCTATATAACACCCTGTGCCCCTCACTGTATGACATGTACGTCACATCACTAGACCCCTCTTTATACTATACTCACACACCTCTATACAACACCATGGCACCCTCACTGTATGACATGTACGTCACCAGAGCCCTCTGTATACCATGCTCACACACCTCTATATAACACCATGGCACCCTGTGCCCATCACTGTATGACATGTACGTCACATCACTAGACCCCTCTGTATACTATACTCACACACCTCTATATAACACCATGGCACCCTGTGCCCATCACTGTATGACATGTACGTCACATCACTAGACCCCTCTGTATACTATACTCACACAACTCTATATAACACCATGGCACCCTGTGCCCCTCACTGTATGACATGTACGTCACATCACTAGACCCCTCTGTATACTATACACACACACACACCTATATATATATATATATATATATAACACCATGGCACTCTGTGCCCATCACTGTATGACATGTACATCACATCACTAGACCTCTATATAACACCATGGCACCCTGTGCCCCTCACTGTATGACATGTACGTAACATCACCAGACCCCTCTGTATACTATACTCACACACCTCTATATAACACCATGGCACCCTGTGCCCCTCACTGTATGACATGTACGTCACATCACTAGACCCCTCTGTATACTATACTAACACCCCTCTATATATATATATAACACCATGGCACCCTGTGCCCATCACTGTATGACATGTACGTCACATCACTAAACCCCTCTGTATACTATACTCACACACCTCTATATAACACCATGGCACCCTCACTGTATGACATGTACGTCACCAGAGCCCTCTGTATACCATGCTCACACACCTCTATATAACACCATGGCACCCTGTGCCCATCACTGTATGACATGTACATCACATCACTAGACCTCTATATAACACCATGGCACCCTGTGCCCCTCACTGTATGACATGTACGTCACATCACTAGACCCCTCTGTATACTATACTAACACCCCTCTATATATATATATATATATATATATATATATATATATATATATATATATATATATATATATATATATATATATATATATATATATATATATATATATATATATATATATATATATATATATATATATATATATATAACACCATGGCACCCTGTGCCCATCACTGTATGACATGTACGTCACATCACTAAACCCCTCTGTATACTATACTCACACACCTCTATATAACACCATGTAACCCTGTGCCCATCACTGTATGACATGTACGTCACATCACTAGACCCCTCTGTATACTATACACACACACACACCTATATATATATATATATATATAACACCATGGCACCCTGTGCCCATCACTGTATGACATGTACATCACATCACTAGACCTCTATATAACACCATGGCACCCTGTGCCCCTCACTGTATGACATGTACGTCACATCACCAGAGCCCTCTGTATACTATAATCACACACCTCTATATAACTCCATGACACCCTGTGCCCATCACTGTATGACATGTACATCACATCACTAGACCCCTCTGTATACTATACTCACACACCTCTATATAACACCATTGGACCCTGTGCCCCTCACTGTATGACATGTACGTCACATCACTAGACCCCTCTGTATACTATACTCACACACCTCTATATAACACCATGGCACCCTGTGTTCCTCACTGTATGACATGTACGTCACATCACCAGAGCCCTCTGTATACTATACTCACACACCTCTATATAACACCATGGCACCCTGTGCCCATCACTGTATGACATGTACGTCACATCACTAGACCCCTCTGTATACCATACTCACACACCTCTATATAACACCATGGCACCCTGTGCCTCTCACTGTATGACATGTACGTCACGTCACTAGACCCCTCTGTATACTATACTCACACACCTCTATATAACACCATGGCACCCTGTGCCTCTCACTGTATGACATGTACGTCACATCACTAGACCCCTCTGTATACCATACTCACACACCTCTATATAACACCATGGCACCCTGTGCCCATCACTGTATGACATGTACGTCAAATCACTAGACCCCTCTGTATACTATACTCACACACCTCTATATAACACCATGGCACCCTGTGCCCATCACTGTATGACATGTACGTCACATCACTAGACCCCTCTGTATACTATACTCACACACCTCTATATAACACCATGGCACCCTGTGCCCATCACTGTATGACATGTACATCACATCACTAGACCTCTATATAACACCATGGCACCCTGTGCCCCTCACTGTATGACATGTACGTCACATCACCAGAGCCCTCTGTATACTATACTCACACACCTCTATATAACACCATGGCACCCTGTGCCCATCACTGTATGACATGTACGTCAAATCACTAGACCCCTCTGTATACTATACTCACACACCTCTATATAACACCATGGCACCCTGTGCCCATCACTGTATGACATGTACGTCACATCACTAGACCCCTCTGTATACTATACTCACACACCTCTATATAACACCATGGCACCCTGTGCCTCTCACTGTATGACATGTACGTCACATCACTAGACCCCTCTGTATACCATACTCACACATCTCTATATAACACCATGGCACCCTGTGCCCCTCACTGTATGACATGTACGTCAAATCACTAGACCCCTCTGTATACTATACTCACACACCTCTATATAACACCATGGCACCCTGTGCCCATCACTGTATGACATGTACGTCACATCACTAGACCCCTCTGTATACTATACTCACACACCTCTATATAACACCATGGCACCCTGTGCCCATCACTGTATGACATGTACATCACATCACTAGACCTCTATATAACACCATGGCACCCTGTGCCCCTCACTGTATGACATGTACGTCACATCACCAGAGCCCTCTGTATACTATACTCACACACCTCTATATAACACCATGGCACCCTGTGCCCATCACTGTATGACATGTACGTCAAATCACTAGACCCCTCTGTATACTATACTCACACACCTCTATATAACACCATGGCACCCTGTGCCCATCACTGTATGACATGTACGTCACATCACTAGACCCCTCTGTATACTATACTCACACACCTCTATATAACACCATGGCACCCTGTGCCTCTCACTGTATGACATGTACGTCACATCACTAGACCCCTCTGTATACCATACTCACACATCTCTATATAACACCATGGCACCCTGTGCCCCTCACTGTATGACATGTACGTCACATCACTAGACCCCTCTGTATACTATACTCACACACCTCTATATAACACCATGGCACCCTGTGCCCATCACTGTATGACATGTACATCACATCACTAGACCTCTATATAACACCATGGCACCCTGTGCCCCTCACTGTATGACATGTACGTCACATCACCAGAGCCCTCTGTATACTATACTCACACACCTCTATATAACTCCATGACACCCTGTGCCCATCACTGTATGACATGTACGTCACATCACCAGTCCCCTGTATACTATACTCACACACCTCTATATAACACCTTTGGACCCTGTGCCCCTCACTGTATGACATGTACGTCACATCACTAGACCCCTCTGTATACTATACTCACACACCTCTATATAACACCATGGCACCCTGTGCCCCTCACTGTATGACATGTACGTCACATCACTAGACCCCTCTGTATACTATACTCACACACCTCTATATAACACCATGGCACCCTGTGCCCCTCACTGTATGACATGTACGTCACATCACTAGACCCCTCTTTATACTATACTCACACACCTCTATACAACACCATGGCACCCTGTGCCACTCACTGTATGACATGTACGTCACCAGAGCCCTCTGTATACCATGCTCACACACCTCTATATAACACCATGGCACCCTGTGCCCATCACTGTATGACATGTACGTCAAATCACTAGACCCTCTGTATACCATACTCACACACCTCTATATAACACAATGGCACCCTCACTGTATGACATGTACGTCACATCACTAGACCCCTCTGTATACCATACTCACACACCTCTATATAACACAATGGCACCCTGTGCCCCTCACTGTATGACATGTACGTCACATCACCAGAGCCCTCTGTATGCCATACTTACACACCTCTATATAACTCCATGGCACCCTGTGCCCCTCACTGTATGACATGTACGTCACATCACTAGACCCTCTGTATGCCATACTCACACACCTCTATATAACACCATGGCACCCTGTGCCCCTCACTGTATGACATGTACGTCACATCACCAGAGCCCTCTGTATACTATACTTACACACCTCTATATAACACCATGGCACCCTGTGCCCCTCACTGTATGACATGTACGTCACATCACCAGACCCCTCTGTATACTATACTCACACACCTCTATATAACACCATGGCACCCTGTGCCCCTCACTGTATGACATGTACGTCACATCACTAGACCCCTCTGTATACTATACTCACACACCTCTATATAACACCATGGCACCCTGTGCCTCTCACTGTATGACATGTACGTCACATCACTAGACCCCTCTGTATACCATACTCACACATCTCTATATAACACCATGGCACCCTGTGCCCCTCACTGTATGACATGTACATCACATCACTAGACCTCTATATAACACCATGGCACCCTGTGCCCCTCACTGTATGACATGTACGTCACATCACCAGAGCCCTCTGTATACTATACTCACACACCTCTATATAACTCCATGACACCCTGTGCCCATCACTGTATGACATGTACGTCACATCACCAGTCCCCTGTATACTATACTCACACACCTCTATATAACACCTTTGGACCCTGTGCCCCTCACTGTATGACATGTACGTCACATCACTAGACCCCTCTGTATACTATACTCACACACCTCTATATAACACCATGGCACACTGTGCCACTCACTGTATGACATGTACGTCACATCACTAGACCCCACTGTATACTATACTCACACACCTCTATATAACACCATGGCACCCTCACTGTATGACATGTACGTCACATCACTAGACCCCTCTGTATACTATACTCACACACCTCTATATAACACCACGGCACCCTCACTGTATGACATGTACGTCACATCACTAGACCCCTCTGTATACCATACTCACACACCTCTATATAACACCATGGCACCCTGTGCCCCTCACTGTATGACATGTACGTCACATCACCAGAGCCCTCTGTATGCCATACTCACACACCTCTATATAACTCCATGGCACCCTGTGCCCCTCACTGTATGACATGTACGTCACATCACTAGACCCTCTGTATGCCATACTCACACATCTCTATATAACACCATGGCACCCTCACTGTATGACATGTACGTCACATCACTAGACCCCTCTTTATACTATACTCACACACCTGTATATAACACCATGGCACCCTGAGCCCCCCTCACTGTATGACATGTACGTCACATCACTAGACCCCTCTTTATATTATACTCACACACCTCTATATAACACCATGGCACCCTGTGCCCCTCACTGTATGACATGTACGTCACATTACTAGACCCCTCTGTATACTATACACACACACCTCTATATAACACCATGGCACCCTGTGCCCATCACTGTATGACATGTACGCCACATCACCAGACCCCCTGTATACTATACTCACACACCTCTATATAACACCACGGCACCCTCACTGTATGACATGTACGTCACATCACCAGACCCCTCTGTATACCATACTCACACACCTCTATATAACACCATGGCACCCTGTGCCTCTCACTGTATGACATGTACGTCACATCACCAGACCCCCTGTATACTATACTCACACACCTCTATATAACACCACGGCACCCTCACTGTATGACATGTACGTCACATCACTAGACCCCTCTGTATACTATTCTCACACACCTCTATATAACACCACGGCACCCTCACTGTATGACATGTACGTCACATCACTAGACCCCTCTGTATGCTATACTAACACACCTCTATATAACACCATGGCACCCTGTGCCCCTCACTGTATGACATGTATGTCACATCACCAGACCCCTCTGTATACTATACTTACACACCTCTATATAACACCATGGCACCCTGTGCCCCTCACTGTATGACATGTACGTCACATCACTAGACCCCTCTGTATACTATACTCGCACACCTCTATATAACACCATGGCACCCTGTGCCCATCACTGTATGACATGTACGTCACATCACTAGACCCCTCTGTATACTATACTCACACACCTCTATATAACACCATGGCACCCTGTGCCCCTCACTGTATGACATGTACGTCACATCACTAGAGCCCTCTGTATACTATTCTCACACCTCTATATAACACCATGACACCCTGTGCCCCTCACTGTATGACATGTACGTCACATCACCAGACCCCTCTGTATACTATACTCACACACCTCTATATAACACCATGGCACCCTGTGCCCCTCACTGTATGACATGTACGTCACATCACTAGTCCCCTCTGTATACCACTCACACACCTCTATATAACACCATGCCACCCTGTGCCCATCACTGTATGACATGTACATCACATCACTAGAGCCCTCTGTATACTATACTCACACACCACTATATAACACCATGGCACCCTGTGCCTCTCACTGTATGACATGTACGTCACTAGACCCCTCTGTATACTATACTCACACACCTCTATATAACACCATGGCACCCTGTGCCTCTCACTGTATGACATGTACGTCACATTACTAGACCCCTCTGTATACTATACTCACACACCTCTATATAACACCATGGCACCCTGTGCCCATCACTGTATGACATGTACGTCACATCACTAGACCCCTCTGTATACTATACTCACACACCTCTATATAACACCATGGCACCCTGTGCCTCTCACTGTATGACATGTACGTCACATCACCAGACCCCCTGTATACTATACTCACACACCTCTATATGACACAATGGCACCCTGTGCCCCTCACTGTATGACATGTACGTCACATCACTAGACCCCTCTGTATACTATACTCACACACCTCTATATAACACCATGGCACCCTGAGCCCCCCTCACTGTATGACATGTACGTCACATCACTAGAGCCCTCTGTATACTATACTAACACACCTCTATATAACACCATGGAACCCTGTGCCCCTCACTGTATGACATGTACGTCACATCACTAGACCCCTCTGTATACTATACTCACACACCTCTATATAACACCATGGCACCCTGTGCCCATCACTGTATGACATGTACGTCACATCACTAGACCCCTCTGTATACTATACTCACACACCTCTATATAACACCATGGCACCCTGTGCCCATCACTGTATGACATGTACGTCACATCACTAGACCCCTCTGTATACTATACTCACACACCTCTATATAACACCATGGCACCCTGTGCCCATCACTGTATGACATGTACATCACATCAATAGACCTCTATATAACACCATGGCACCCTGTGCCCCTCACTGTATGACATGTACGTCACATCACCAGAGCCCCCTGTATACTATACTCACACACCTCTATATAACACCATGGCACCCTGTGCTCCTCACATCACTAGACCCCTCTGTATACTATACTCACACACCTCTATATAACACCACGGCACCCTCACTGTATGACATGTACGTCACATCACTAGACCCCTCTGTATACCATACTCACACACCTCTATATAACACCATGGCACCCTGTGCCCCTCACTGTATGACATGTACGTCACATCACCAGAGCCCTCTGTATGCCATACTCACACACCTCTATATAACACCATGGCACCCTGTGCCCCTCACTGTATGACATGTACGTCACATCACTAGACCCCTCTGTATACTATACTCACACACCTCTATATAACACCACGGCACCCTCACTGTATGACATGTACGTCACATCACTAGACCCCTCTGTATACCATACTCACACACCTCTATATAACTCCATGGCACCCTGTGCCCCTCACTGTATGACATGTACGTCACATCACTAGACCCTCTGTATGCCATACTCACACACCTCTATATAACACCATGGTACTCTGTGCCCCTCACTGTATGACATGTACGTCACATCACCAGACCCTCTGTATACTATACTCACACACCTCTATATAACACCATGGCACCCTGTGCCCATCACTGTATGACATGTACATCACATCACTAGACCCCTCTGTATACTATACTCACACACCTCTATATAACACCATGGCACCCTCACTGTATGACATGTACGTCACATCACTAGACCCCTCTTTATACTATACTCACACACCTCTATATAACACCATGGCACCCTGTGCCTCTCACTGTATGACATGTACGTCACATTACTAGACCCCTCTGTATACTATACACACACACCTCTATATAACACCATGGCACCCTGTGCCTCTCACTGTATGACATGTACGTCACATCACCAGACCCCCTGTATACTATACTCACACACCTCTATATAACACCACGGCACCCTCACTGTATGACATGTACGTCACATCACCAGACCCCTCTGTATACTATACTCACACACCTCTATATAACACCATGGCACCCTCACTGTATGACATGTACGTCACATCACTAGAGCCCTCTGTATACTATACTCACACACCTCTATATAACACCATGGCACCCTGTGCCTCTCACTGTATGACATGAATGTCACATGACCAGACCCCTCTGTATACTATACTTACACACCTCTATATAACAACATGGCACCCTGTGCCCATTACTGTATGACATGTATGTCACATCACTAGAGCCCTCTGTATACTATACTCACACACCTCTATATAACACCATGGCACCCTGTGCCCCTCACTGTATGACATGTACGTCACATCACTAGACCCCTCTGTATACTATACTCACACACCTCTATATAACACCATGGCACCCGTGCACCTCACTGTATGACATGTACATCACATCACTAGACCCCTCTGTATACTATACTCACACACCTCTATATAACACCATGGCACCCTGTGCCCATCACTGTATGACATGTACGTCACATCACTAGAGCCTCTGTATACCATACTCACACACCTCTATATAACACCATGGCACCCTATGCCCCTCACTGTATGACATGTACGTCACATCACCAGAGCCCTCTGTATACTATACTCACACACCTCTATATAACACCATGGCACCCTGTGCCCATCACTGTATGACATGTACGTCACATCACTAGAGCCTCTGTATACCATACTCACACACCTCTATATAACACCATGGCACCCGTGCCCCTCACTGTATGACATGTACATCACATCACTAGACCCCTCTGTATACTATACTCACACACCTCTATATAACACCATGGCACCCTGTGCCCATCACTGTATGACATGTACGTCACATCACTAGACCCCTCTGTATACTATACTCACACACCTCTATATAACACCATGGCACCCTGAGCCCCCCTCACTGTATGACATGTACGTCACATCACTAGACCCCTCTGTATACCATACTCACACACCTCTATATAACACCACGGCACCCTGTGCCCCTCACTGTATGACATGTACGTCACATCACCAGAGCCCTCTGTATGCCATACTCACACACCTCTATATAACACCATGGTACTCTGTGCCCCTCACTGTATGACATGTACGTCACATCACTAGACCCCTCTGTATACCATACTCACACACCTCTATATAACACCATGGCACCCTGTGCCTCTCACTGTATGACATGTACGTCACATCACTAGACCCTCTGTATACTATACTCACACACCTCTATATAACACCATGGAACCCTCACTGTATGACATGTACATCACCAGACCCCTCTGTATACTATACTCACACACCTCTATATAACACCATGGCACCCTGTGCCCCTCACTGTATGACATGTACGTCACATCACTAGACCCCTCTGTATACTATACTCACACACCTCTATATAACACCATGGCACCCTGTGCCCCTCACTGTATGACATGTACGTCACATCACTAAACCCCTCTGTATACCGTACTCACACACCTCTATATAACACCATGGCACCCTGTGCCCCTCACTGTATGACATGTACGTCACATCACCAGAGCCCTCTGTATACTATACTCACACACCTCTATATAACACCATGGCACCCTGTGCCCATAACTGTATGACATGTACGTCACATCACTAGACCCCTCTGTATACTATACTCACACACCTCTATATAACACCATGGCACCCTGTGCCTCTCACTGTATGACATGTACGTCACATCACTAGACCCCTCTGTATACCATACTCACACACCTCTATATAACACAATGGTACCCTGTGCCCCTCACTGTATGACATGTACGTCACATCACCAGACCCCTCTGTATACTATACTCACACACCTCTATATAACACCATGGCACCCTGTGCCCCTCACTGTATGACATGTACTTCACATCACTAGACCCCTCTGTATACTATACTCACACACCTCTATATAACACCATGGCACCCGTGCCCCTCACTGTATGACATGTACGTCACATCACTAGACTCCTCTGTATACTATACTCACACACCTCTATATAACACCATGGCACCCTGTGCCTCTCACTGTATGACATGTACGTCACATCACTAGAGCCCTCTGTATACTATACTCACACACCTCTATATAACACCATGGCACCCTCACTGTATGACATGTACATCACATCACTAGACCCCTCTGTATACTATACACACACACACCTCTATATAACACCATGGCACCCTGTGCACATCACTGTATGATATGAACGTCACATCACCAGACCCCTCTGTATACTATACTCACACACCTCTATATAACACCATGGCACCCTGAGCCCCTCACTGTATGACATGTACGTCACATCACTAGACCCCTCTGTATACTATACTCACACACCTCTATATAACATGGCACCCTGTGCCCATCACTGTATGACATGTATGTCACCAGAGTCCTCTGTATACTATACTCACACACCTCTATATAACATCATGGCACCCTGTGCCCCTCGCTGTATGACATGTACGTCACATCACCAGAGCCCTCTGTATACTATACTCACACACCTCTATATAACACCATGGCACCCTGTGCCCCTCACTGTATGACATGTACGTCACATCACTAGACCCCTCTGTATACCATACTCACACACCTCTATATAACACCATGGCACCCTGTGCCCCTCACTGTATGACATGTACGTCACATCACCAGACCCCCTGTATACTATACTCACACACCTCTATATAACACCATGGCACCCTCACTGTATGACATGTACATCACATCACTAGACTCCTCTGTATACTATACTCACACACCTCTATATAACACCATGGCACCCTGTGCCTCTCACTGTATGACATGTACGTCACATCACTAGACCCCTCTGTATACCATGCTCACACACCTCTATATAACACCATGGCACCCTGAGCCCATCACTGTATGACATGTACGTCACATCACTAGACCCCTCTGTATACTATACACACACACCTCTATATAACACCATGGCACCCTGTGCACATCACTGTATGATATGAACGTCACATCACCAGACCCCTCTGTATACTATACTCACACACCTCTATATAACATGGCACCCTGTGCCCATCACTGTATGACATGTATGTCACATCACCAGACCCCTTTGTATACTATACTTACACACCTCTATATAACACCATGGCACCCTGAGCCCCCCTCACTGTATGACATGTACGTCACATCACCAGACCCCTCTGTATACTATACTCACACACCTCTATATAACACCATGGCACCCTCACTGTATGACATGTACGTCACATCACTAGACCCCTCTTTATACTATACTCACACACCTCTATATAACACCATGGCACCCTGTGCCTCTCACTGTATGACATGTACGTCACATTACTAGACCCCTCTGTATACTATACTCACACACCTCTATATAACACCATGGCACCCTGTGCCTCTCACTGTATGACATGTACGTCACATCACCAGACCCCCTGTATACTATACTCACACACCTCTATATAACACCACGGCACCCTGTGCCCATCACTGTATGACATGTACGTCACATCACCAGACCCCTCTGTATACTATACTCACACACCTCTATATAACACCATGGCACCCTCACTGTATGACATGTACGTCACATCACTAGAGCCCTCTGTATACTATACTCACACACCTGTATATAACACCATGGCACCCTGAGCCCCCCTCACTGTATGACATGTACGTCACATCACTAGAGCCCTCTGTATACTATACTCACACACCTCTATATAACACCATGGCACCCTGTGCCTCTCACTGTATGACATGTATGTCACATGACCAGACCCCTCTGTATACTATACTTACACACCTCTATATAACAACATGGCACCCTGTGCCCCTCACTGTATGACATGTACGTCACATCACTAGACCCCTCTGTATACTATACTCACACACCTCTATATAACACCATGGCACCCTGTGAT